>ML859024.1:0-12689 GCA_009831015.1 Picea engelmannii | reverse complement strand
TTACTGTATCCAGAATCGAACCCTTGTTTGATATCAAAAACAGGCATTTATAGCCCTTACAAACAGTTATACAGATCCTAAAAACATGGATCTGTATTTAATAAAAACAATTCTATTCTATCTAAACAACTTTGAAATTAAAGCTTTCAACAACTAAACTAAATAGTAGAACTGTCTTCAGTCTCCAAAATCGCTATCTGCCTCCTTCAGCTCTTAGCATCTGCAATGTGATGAAGTAGCAGGACACCTGTATGTGACTGTTCAATTTTCCAATGTTTATGGTCGAGTTTTTAGGAAATGGTTTTGAATGTGTAACCAAAAATCCCTCGAATCCCTGAGGTTGAACTTCTTGCATGAGATTTAATAGTCTAGTGATACACTGGCATATCTTCAGAACCTGTTTGAAATAAACTGTTGTGTTTTCGGCCTCAAAAATTGCTTTCCCAGCTTTCAACAACGCAACCGTTTGATCTTTTCACGGGTTAGCTGTTGAAAGCTGTCGCTTTCCATAGCTAACGGGTAATGAAATAATAGCCTGGCGCTGTTGAAAGTCCCGATAGCACACAAAAAGAGTTTTCACCTTCAAAATTGATTTCAAACCAAAATCATTGGGCATCCGATTTCTCACCTTGCATATTGACGGCAACTTGAGCAAGGACCTTCAGGTCTGGATGAGATTTTTGCCTCAATTTTTGTTTCAACCTCCTGATCTGCCTTTTGAGGTGTTTGGCAAGCCACCACAAGTTGTTGTAGTCTTTGGTGAGCTTTTTCTTCCTCTTCTTCTCCCTAACACTTTCCTTGGCCAATCTTTCAAACGCAACATTTGTCTTGGCAAAGTTATTAGATAATTTTTTATACTTATCCTTAATCACCCGCTCCAAGACCTCTTGCTGGGAAATTACTTCCTTCAGATGTTTGATCTTTTGAGACTTATTTGATCTAGGATTTTTTGATGATTCTCCATGTTTTGTCTGATTGAAAGTTTCATAGTTCTGTGCACATTCAGCTGATTGCTCAGAACTCTTGATGGCAGGGCATTGATCTTGCTGCTTAGATTCTGAATCTGAATATGGCAAGTTAAGTATATTTTCTCTGTACTCTGTTCTGTAGGATGCCCTGTATTATGTTGGGTAGTCTGCTCTGTGGTCTGCTCAAAATTTAACTTTCTCTTTGACTTGTGAGGCTTCATTCCAGATATTCTGTCCTCTGAAGGTCCTGGTAAAGCCCTTCTTCTTCTTGAGCTGCTTTGAGGGGATGATTGTTTCTTTGCACCAGCCATCTATTCATTTGCAGTCTGATTCTGGGTTTCAAAACCTTCCCAGAACAGAAAGTGCTCCCAGCTCCTCCCCTGTTGTTTCAATTCTTCTAGAATAATCAATTTTATGAGACCTAGGTGGCATAGAGTAGTTTTCACGCTCAAGGGTTGAGCTCTAATCCTCTTGCATACCTTAGTCAAACTGTGATATAAGAAATAAGGCAAATTGATGGGGGTCTTGCCTGTGAAGTGATCCAAGAGTTTAAAGTGATACATCATCAATTTATCATATCTTCCCTCTGATGTAATGTACAATTGGATGCCTTTGAACAATTCTTGCCATTTTTCATCTAGATATGAAACGAGCATACCTTTTCTCCACGCTTTGTGCTTGTACCCCTCTTTCAAATAGACCCTGAAATCCAAATTTTTAGGAGCAGTGGTTTTAAACCAGCTCTGACCAGTTCTTGGCAATCCTGTAGCTACGGCAATGATAGCCTCATCCACTTTGATTTCCACAGAGCCGACGCGAGCTTTATTGCCATCGAAAGTCTTGGCAAAGGCTTCAGCTGTGGCCTGGTGGCACCCAATTTGTAACCTTTCTACGAATTGCATACACCCTGCATTTGAAAAATGCCTCTGGACCTCGGGATGTGATTGTAGAAAGGATAAGTTATCTAGTTCTTTCTTGAGTAGAGCGCCACTGTGTTTTCTCACCATTCTGCAGTTTGTAAAACTTGACAATTATAACCCCTGTAACTGCCAGTCGAGCCGAGGTTCTGCGCTGTTGAAAGCAGTTCGGGCTTCGGCTCTGTTTTGAAACAAATGAACACTTCCACAGTATTCTGGGAGCGATTTGTGATATGAAAACCATAGTTTGATTTGATGTTGTCAGGCCGGCGGTACCTCCTCTGTACCTGCATCACCGAACATGAACCTACCATCTCGGATGCCATGAGTGATGTGCGTGAGTTCTGGGATGGATTTGAATTACAGTCATATCCTGACATGCATGATCAAGTTTCTATCATTGCCCACTCCTATCAGCGCATGCCTTGGATTTACTGTGATGTGGGGTGATCATATCATCATTACTGTCATACGTGGATATCACGCACGTGATTCCCTCTTTGTGCAGCAACAGCCCATGGAAAACGCCTCTGTCAAGTGTTCGCTTGCTACTTTAACCAGCGCGCGACTCTGTGAAAAAATCCCTGTTAGCTGCTGAAAGTATGCACTTTCAACAGCGCACCATTAGTTAAAAAACACTCCTTAGCTGTGGAAAGCATGTACTTTCCACATCGCGCCACCCGCAAACTGATTGTCAGACCTTTTAAGATTTGTCACTTTCAACAGCGCATCGACTGATGAAAAGAGCTCCTTAGCTGTTGAAAGTGGGCACTTTCCACAGCGCACAATGAAGTTTTGGACACACGTTAGCTGTGGAAAGTAAAAAATGACAATTTTGAAAAAGAAGACTTTATGGGTCAATTATTTTCTAAGACAAACAAAAACCAAAAATTTTCTCAGCTATAAAAACTCAAAAGTAACTTGAAGACACTACCAAAAGCCATGATATCCACTACAAAACTCAACCGAAAGAACGGTTTCATTTTGGGAGTTAACAGAAGTCAATCACCATATTCCACGAGTGGATAGGGTTTGTCTACTTTGCAACCTAAAGGGGACCGAGATGGAGGAAACTTTTATTTTTTGATGGTCCACCTATTATGAGATTCGAGATCGATACCATTGCCTTTTTATGGAGTCATAGAACTCCCTCTCCATCTTCTGTAAGAATTAAGACCAATGGTTCTTGACCCTATACATGCAAGAGGCTTCGAAGCTTAGATGATCTTCACTTAGACCATGCCCACCATCGAATACTACTAGTACAATCAACTCCTTCTCGGTGGTCATAAAAAAAGGCACCAAGAGGGTAGAGGGGAGTAATTCCACCTCAACTTCCAAATTTGTGAGATTTCAAGGAGACCCGCGCCTTTGCCTATGAGTCCCTTGTAACAGTGTCAAGTCTAGGCCCATGATAATTATTCTATTCATAGTAGGCATCGTTCTTCCTTCTCTTCTAGATCTCAACAAAGAGAAACTTCTTCCAAGTAGCATGCCACACCCATATATTCCAGTACTTCCATGTCTTCCAAGTTGTTCGTACAATCATCCACAATATCTTTCTTTGCTTTAGCCTCAAATGGTAGGAGAGATCCATCTACTGTGAGTATAGATTCAAAGGTTAGCAACTTATCCTCCTCGTCATTAGTAGGAAATGGAAGCTCGTGACCTTGAGCACATTCTCCATACACATTCAATCAAGACATTTTCCCACACTCCCTAGATCTGAATAAAGTTATTTTCTTCTCTGGGACTCCTAACTTTGTATCTTTTTATTTTTAGATGATATACTTTAGGCTTTAGATATTTTGGCCTTGGAGGTCAGATATGGTTTTATAGGATTTTCACTTACACAATGTACCTGGTAGTGTCGTTGACCTATTTATGGTCATTCATCGAACATTAATAAAATTATCTTGTCTTATCTTATCTACCACATTATTTAAATTATTACTAGAGAATAACTTGTAAAGTTTTTTGAAAAGGAATATAATAAATATGAATTTGATAAGTCATATTCAAAGCTAAAGGCGTTTATTTCTTTTTACATAAATTTAAAAAGAAAGTAAAAAAAAACTATTTACTAAACAATTATAACAATTTGGAGGTTTTTTTTTAATAATTGTAATTTATTTTTAAAGAAAAATAATTTACTTTTATAGGATAAATATTCAAATCAATGAACCATCCTGTTAAAAATTATTGTATTTAAAGAAAATATATTAAAAATAAACGAGTTAAGAAATTTTAATTTTTTTTCTAGAAGAAAACCTCGTGAGGAAAGCTAAGGGGTGTTGCTCCATAGTCATGGATGGCATTTTTAGTAAATCCATTAATGTAGTGTAGACTGATATGTCTTGACTAGGGGGATTTGAATCGAGCATGTGTTGGCATGAATCTAGTTGAATGCCAAGCAACATTAGTGACCATTGGTTGAGATAACCTCTTGAACCTTTTTTTCCACAATAACAAGAAGGGATTTTTATTATAAAAGGCTATGGACATACTATACAAGTACAATTTTACAAAATGGAGGGTGGGCCTAAAGGTCGTACCCCTATTTATTCGAATACCATAATTCCATATAATTTACAAGTATAGCTATTTTTCCAAAAGCATGTAGGTAAGATGCCACCAGTGTATTGGCATACAACTTGTCCTAGTTAGCACACAAAATAACAAAGCATCCAAAGAAAATAAAAAAAACAACTTTGCTTAGATATGGCATCCACCTCATGGCCCACTTGTGTAGTTGGGTCTTCAAAGTTCATAGTCAAGGCAGTAAATGCCATTCAATGGGTAGGTTGGATTCCAACAGCTTGTATCAGATGAGTAGCAACACATTCCAAAAACGTTTCGAGTGGGTCAAAGGACACATAGTCCACACAATAATCCATATGGCTTAGATGATGAGAAACCATGAATGCATGGGGGAGGTTTAGATGGACCATTATGCACTCCAACAAGGATTGAATAGATGCAATGTGAAAATCCATTTGTACTTTCTTTTCACAAATCACTGTCATTAGGGATCGAGACTCCACCCATTCATGCAAGCTTAAAAATGCATTCTCTAGTGTCAATATCACACTAGTCCCTAATTTTATTGTGCTCTTTTAGTTTCTTCTCAAATAATTCCTTCTATTTGTTCCATTGTAATGTCAAATATGTTACATTCCCACTAGTTTTTTCTATATCTTTCTCACATTGCCTTAACCTGTTATGTAGGTATTTTAGTTTACATGAGAGGAAGACCAATTCCTACAATGAAAATGTGCAATGGAAATACTCACATGGTGATGAGGAATACCCATGTAAGATACACACATAGCTACAGCAGGGAGCCTTTGCACCTTCAAATGCACAATGCCTTTTGGAGCCTTCTAATCAAGAATTAGTTCCCCAAACTACTAAATTGTCCCACATGCAAGAGAACGCTTTGACATTATACCACTCATAAATTAGCCTGTATGAATGAAGGGGGCAATGATTGAAGTAGGCAATGGTGAATAGTTATTCTTCTCACTTGAATGCATGAGATATGACATGTGTTAATAACCATATCATCTTTTGGATCAATAAATTCAAGGGGGATAGGGGGTTGCACGTGGAGGTGCTAATGATGCCCTTGTCCCTTCTCCTAATTGGGTTCCTTGATTATCTTAGATATTCATAGGCTATTTTGAGATTGCTATAAACATGGAAAAATGATAGGGAATTGTAGTATTATCCCACCACAATCACTCCTTAGCAAATCCTATAGAGTTTAAAGTTGGGAGGAAGCTTTTGATGTCGAAGTTCCCTAAAAATGATCACGGAGTCACCAATCATTGTAACTTTGCAATCTCTTTTATTTGTTGGGATGGATAATCCTTAGAGCACTGGTAAATATTTTACCTCATTGTTTGTGGTAGTACCTATCTCAAGTGCATTCATTTATTTTTGTTTCCTTGAGGGTCATGAATGATACTCTGCACATGCCACCTTTAACCCCTTAATCTTTAGTTAACAAAAAATATATTTACGTAACCAAATAATATTTGTAGATACTTTTTCATACAAAATTGTTTGTCTACAAACATAATTCAAATTATGAAAAGAAGATTAATTAATAAATACTTCAATGATTTTATAATTTTGTCAAATTTACTATTTCCAAAGTAAAAAAACACATAATGCCAACTTATCTTACCACCAATTCTATGATGTTATCGAATTTGTTCTTTGCAAAATAATAAAATAAATAATATTGACGTATCTTACAAGCAATCAATATCCACACTAAATGGTGAATGTTATAATAACACTTGCATTTAGTAAATAAAATGTTGATATCATTACGTCGAGAGGTGAATTCTAGTGTAGTATGTAGAAAATTGTCACAAGTGAGTGTAACACTAATGTCAGGTCGTCTTTTAACATATAAAAATAATATAGTTAAATAATATTGTGATTACGTTTGCAATTTTAATGAGATAATGAATAATATATAAATCAGCTTAGATTCATCCTAACCTTAGATCTATTAAGTGCTAAGAGGAATTGATTCTCTAATGTGCAAACCTTTCCTCAAGATTTTCCACCATTAAAAATTTTTGCACCAGTCAAAGGATTTGATCTCTCTTGATGCTTAATAGATCCTAGATTAGGAAAACTCTAAGATGATATAGGTATGATTATGAGATTGATGTCATAAAATCAACATTGATTACAATCCAAATTATGTTTCTCATCCAAACAATATTGAAATGATTATGAGGAGTTGTTAAATGACATATTACTTTCATATTTATTCTAATAGGACAACTAACCCTGTTGAATATCGGTGGCTGAGCTACACTCGATTGTTTGAAGCATACACTTTGATGAAGCCTACAAGGAGGTCAAGTAGTTGGAGCCGAAAGTTAGATATCAGAGGGATGAGATTGGTTCAGTGGAAGGGGAACCTTCCTACATCCTTGTTAGGGATCCCAATCACACCACAAGAAGGAACACCCTATACAAGTGGGCCTTGGAGATGTGTTTGGTGGATCACTGAGAGGGGGGGGTGAATCACTAATGAACAATCTTAGTAATTTTAATCATAGTATATTCTTCAACAATAATTAGCAGTTTTTATTAGCATTCAATATATCATCAACAGTATAATCATAAACAACATCACATCACAATAGATACACAGTGCACTAGAATTTACATGGAAACCCAAATGGAAGAAAACCATGGAATGATTTTCTTATATATCAAAAGAATACATTCATTGGAAGCGCCAACTTCTGATTCTCCAACTACAACTGGAAGGAGGCTCCAACCCCCTATTCTCAGGCTCCAACGTGAAGGAATATACAACTTCCTGAATACTCTGGCTCCAACCAGAAGGAGGCTACAACCCCCTGAGTTCTCCAGCTCCAATCGGAAGGTGGCTACAACCACCTATCCTTATGTCGTTTTGCCTCCCTTAAATATAAATGTAGACCAACTGTCACAGACATTTCCACAAACTCTGTCATTGCCACAAACTCTGTTATTGTCACAACTATGTCACTGACATTGCCACAAACTCTGTCACTGTCACTGTCTCTGTTATTGTCACATATTTGTCACTATCTCATCAACCTGTATATGATCATCAAACAACTAAACCTGTACCATACCATGCATCAAGTGTATACCAATATACATACTATCTCATGCATCATTCATGAACCAAAAGATAAATCAATAATGAATCCTGAACTAGAGCATCAACCATGTAGAACCTGTATCATATACCATATGATCAATGAAGCATCTCAAAGAACCTATGGATGCCCCTCATGCATACATCACCATACAACATTAATATCCCTCAACCATGTACAAGAAACTCAAATATGTGAGCTATAAGAACCATATCAATGTTGTACCATACATATGAGTGCTCCTTGTTATCGCACAAGTTGTAGGTTGGGAAAATCCCATCCCAACCACAAAACAAGTTCTACAATATGGGAATCCTACACCCAATGTCACCTCGAGGTAGGTCCCGCACTTCAAGGGTGACTAGGTCACTCTAGGGAGGCGATCTAGGTGACCCTAGGGGGATTAAGATGGAGATGGAGGTAACTGGAAGTGAAGCCCCTAGAGATCAAATATAAGTGGAATAAAAGGTAGGGAGAGATGCCTCGCAAGTCAAGTAATTGTTTCCCCACAGGTATAATACTTTTCCGGATGATTGTACCTTATCGAGACACAAGAACACACACTTTACAATGATATATGTTAGTTGGATCAGAAAGTTAAGCTTGTTGTCCCTAATTTGCAACAGTAGATGTCAGCTTATATCAGAAAATAAAACATCTAAAATCAACATATAAATATCTAGACTAATTAGGTAAATCAACATCAAACTTAGCAATGAATATAGGCTTAAAATTGGCACTTAAGAAGCTAGATAAGATGGATGTTGTAAACATGTGTTTTCTGCAGAAAATTGCAGCCTTATGGATGTAGAATTCAGTGGCAAGCAACAAAAAAATCAACCATGAAAATTTGCCAAGAACTAGCTCAAAATATGCACCCTAGTTAGTAGAGTAAATGAGCAAAGTTAGAGAGCTAGTCTAGGGTTAGTTTAGGAGTTATGAGAGTGTTAATAACTAGGGTTATGCAACCCTAATGGCTGTAGGTTAAATTTTTTAATAGCAATTAGAGTGTTGGGAGAGAGGGGACGCCCTAGTGGGGGAAGAATCCTCTCAATGAGATCCTTTACTATTGGGTTAATGGAGTCAAAGGAACTTACAAAAGCTACCTCCTTGGGGGTGTAAGCCCTTTTACTTCCTAGGGAAATTTTCTCTAGGCTAGGGTTTAGGCTAAGAGGGTGTATGCCCTTATACTTCTCTTAGAAAACCTTTGTTAAAGCAATAAGATGAAGCATAAAGTGATGAAGACTAAGGTGGGGGTGTATGCCCTTTTACTTCCCACCTAGTTTCTAGCACGTTAACCTTGACTTGAAACAAATGATAGCAAGAAAGTAAAAACCATATCAATTCAAGGAAAAATGCCAAAATAATCCACCACAATAGCAATAAAATAGCCTTCGAAGACTAGCGCATCACTTCTTCCATCAACCATTCATAAGTATAGCCATACACAAGTGCAGAAGAGGTAAAAGAGCCAATAGGGCCGAAAATTTCAGACCAAGTCTCTCACAAGAGGGAGAGTTATGTTTGAAAACGAGATCTTATGATCTCATTTTATACTAAAAGTAACTAACATAGTTTTTCCACAAATGAAGGAGTAAAACACAAGATTAGGGGTCAACAACACTAATCTTTCCCCTTTATCGAAGTAATATTAAACAATTCACTTTAAATTTCACTTTTTGCACAAATTAAACCCTAATCTAGGAGGGCGTCACCCCTTTAGGGGATGTTTTGCCACTTTGATGAAATCATTGGTGTTGGAGAAGCCTGGATGGGCCTCCAAAGGCCATGTGTCAAGAATATAGGCACTCATATCATGGTGAAGACCTTCTTCTCCCCAAAACGTCCATGTGTCAAAGAGTGGCACCTCACCACCATGCCCTAGCCCCCAAGGTCATGACATCAAGCTCAAAAGTGGAACGTTTTTCCCCTTCCGAGCAAATCATTTGGCACGTAAGGGGTGGCCTAGGTCGTCGAAGTCATCATTAAGGTTGTCCAAGTCTGATCTCTCTCATCTGGCATGCGGGCTCCTGGCATCCAATCTGTGGGCTTGTATCCCCATGGAAGCCCAAACTAGGCTTGTTCTCCCAAAATTGTCCACCAACTAGTTCCTGCAAAGACAAATGAACACACCCTCCAAGGATCTCAAGTCATAACATCATGATAAGTGAATCCAATCAATAAATAATCCATCTAAGCATGTGCATCAAAGATCACTATATCAAACAATTAACAACTCAAAGATACTATGCAACTTGTCAAGCTTAAATATGGGAGGGTTGACAAGGTGTCCTATTGGGTAGATATTGCCCTAGGTCAAGGAGAGCTTCCAAGAGGTCCCTCTCTAATCCATGTAAAGTGTATGAGGTGGATGGGGTCAAGATTTAATGCGCATAGGGCTCGTGACATACAAGGGGTCGTAGTGTATCATTCATGGGTGCCTTTGTAGAGGGTGTGTGGTACCTTCGTTCGCAATGCTCTTTTTCCAAGCCCATCAATTTCTTTTTATATTTCTTTCTTTGTGTTTTCTTTCATGATAGCAGAAGGAGAGATTGAAGGTCACTGCCCTGGCGTGCTGACTAGGTGATGGCAATGTCACCCACAAACACCTAATGGAAATGAGAAGGCTAGCTCATGATGAGACCCCCTTTCTCTCAGCCATGCAACTGAGAGACATTGCCCCAGTTTCGTGACCAGATGATCACAATGGAATACCACTAGATATCCATGGACATGATAGGTCGGCTCGTGATGAGACCTCCTATCCTTCAACTAGCCTTTTAAGCATTCTTTATTATATTGTGGGTCCCATTTATTCAAAGATAAGTGTTTCATTTCTTTCTTGGGTGATCCCCAGGCGAAGCATATGGAAGGTTTATATAAGGCTTTTATCTTTTACCCAACACCAACCCCTTTGGGCCTTTAGCCCCTTCTTCCCAAAGAATGAGGGACAACCCCTTCTTGGGTCAATATACCCTAAAATCCCAAGAGATAAGGAAATGGAGGGAAATAATGATGGAAAGTGGTAAGTATGGTCGGGAACGGTACAATGGTTCATTAAGGGAGTTCCCAGAAGAAAACCCATCCCCAAGGAAAACCACTTACTAGGGCACAATGTCAACCACCAAGGTGAAGTAGGGAAAAAGGCATAATGTCCAAGCACATATCATGAAATCTAGAGCATTCTAACATACAAAATAATCAAATGGATTGAATATTGAAATGATGCTCACCATAATATTGACTTGTACCTCATGGAGCAAGGACCACTGCCTTCTAGAAGGCAACTAGTGTGGTGGATTCCATCTGCAAACTTGTGACCATGTGTGGTGGTGAGTGGGTTTTCCATCTGTGCAAAAGGGTATTGTTGGTCATGTAGTCTCTCGACACTCCATATCTGCAACCTGAGGGCCTCAAGACATCATCTCCTTAGTTATCCACAAAATCGGGATAACACTCCTCACTTAGCCAACCAACCAACATATACCATATCCAAGTACAAGACCAACCATACCAAGAATGCCTCAAGCATTCACCACCTCATAAGCAAAGATAACCATCAAAACAAGCATATAACCATATCAGAGCTTCTGTAGCTGACATGAACCTGTAGGATGTTGACATGTGTGCTTGTTTCATACTTCAGGGACCTGGTACTAAACTTTACCCAATTTATTAGTGCCTCGCTAGACAGATATGGGGCAACCTATGAGGGCCTTGCTTGACAGGTATAATGCAACAAGTGAGGGCCTCACTAGACAAGTATAGTGAAACTCGCGAGGATCTCAGTAATTAGGTTTTTTCAAAAACCCTTCCCTTCTGTAGCTCCGAAACTTTCATACTTTTCCTACACCTTCTTTGTTGCCTTAGACTTTCCGTCACATTCACCAAGATACCAAAATAGACCATAACAAAATCACTAGACCATAAAAATTCACTAGAAATATATTCATTGTAAGTGTGTGAATATTTACAAATGAATGACTCCTTGAGGTGTATTTATACCAATGCTAGGTAACTCCCTTCCTTACTTTGGGGCTTCTAGGGTTTTCTTGTTACAAAAACTTTACCCCTTTGATTAGTTGACTTGTAACCAACTAGGGCTTCTTAACCACATTTTGGGGCTTCAAACTTTACAAGTCCATAACTCCCTAACCGTGAATAAATATGTGGTGTTCCACATATCACCAGAAATGACACGACAAATAATATCCATTTATGAGGGTCATGCCTGTATTTACACTTTTCTTCATGTCCATATTTCTCATTCAACTTTAGGTACCAAAACTACGTCGTTGGGGCTACCAGAATATGCTACTGGAATTCTTCAAGTATTGACATCGATCTCTAAGGGTTGAAATCATTATCCAATATCACTCTCCAAGAGTTGTCATCAATGACAACTAACAAACCATTTTCCAACAATCTCCCCCTTTGTCATTGATGAAAACACTTAAGCATGGAAATCCTCATGGTCATGCTCCCCCTGTGACCATTGCTCCCCCTAACTACATGCCTCTATCTCTCCATGCCTTACTCTTTATCTCTCCCTCGTTGACATCAATGGAAAAGGGTGCTCCTCATTCGGGATTGCTCTGCCTATCTACAAGCCTCTGTTAACTCTATAGACTTTTCTCTTCATGGTGCTTCCTCGTGTAATTCTTTGATGTATATATTAACAGCATTCAAAAGTTTTGTTACTTGAAATTCTTCAAGACTTTTGTTTCTCTCCCGCTGTCCAGTTAATATCGATGCTGAGTGGACCGCTATGGGGCAGGAAATACTCCAAGTTTCTGTCACAGATATTCAAAAGGTTCCCTTGCAAGCAGTCTGGTGAAGATATATACAATCTTCTCCTTTGTCCTGACATACTCTAGCTTGATTTTCTTCTCTGTAGCTTGTTCCCATAAGAAGTGATACTTGATCGGAATGTGCTTCATCTTAGAGGGCACCAATGGATTCTTTGAAATACTGATGGTGTTGGTGTTTTCACAAAGTATTGAAATAGGCTCATTGATCCAGGTGGATATTGGTGGCCACCCACCTATTCCAACTGGCTCCTCTTGACAGTTTTAGTTCAACACGTTCTTATGTACTTCTTTGTAATGGTGAGTTCTACACTT
>ML859022.1:25925-36718 GCA_009831015.1 Picea engelmannii | reverse complement strand
TGGTCTACTGGTAAAGTACGTGGAGTAATCTCATGCCCATCTATGTTCAATTCTCATTGAGGTTAAATATTGTGGGATAGAGCATGGGGATTCCCTTCCACATCTATGATCATTATTTGTAGGCGCATGTATATGGAGCTGACAAGGTACCAACAATCTCACTCTTGTTTCCATCATTTTAAGCACATGAGCTAATGTCACGTTGATAAAGTAGGTTGGCTAACTTAGTGCCCATCTGGTTTAAATTCTCGTTAACATCAGATATCGAGGGATAGAACTAGTGGATTCCCTTCCACATTCAATACCATTACTTATAGGTGCATGTATATGGGGTTGGCAAGGTACCAACAATCTCACTCTTGCTTGAGCATGGAGGGCGGGATGACAATGTTTCCAACATTTTTTTAAGGCTAGTGGAGCTCAATTAATTTGAACAAATGTTTCAAGGCAAGTTTGTTGTGAGGTCTATGGTTCTAGTTCGTTTGAGTCTCGTTGGGTTACCAATGTTGTTGTTGTTGGTAGTTGAGTCACCCTCCATTTGAATATTCTGGGGAAGAGGGGGAATCTTACAAAGTTTTCCTTGAAAAACATTGATCTATGATATTTAAACATCGGTCCCTAAGTTGAGAGTTGTTAGTTACCCATATTAATGAGTTATCACTAAGTTAGTGTAGAGATGATAGGTATGTGCATTGGTGGGGGGGTGTTAATTGAGAGTCGTATTGGAAGTGGTCTCCTCTCCTCTTTTGTATTTGTTCAATCTACTACTAATACAATCTAAAGGTTATAACTCATTTAAATACCAATTACATGAAGTTGTCTTCCTCCATATTTTAGGAATTGTAGCTACAATCCAACCATAGGTGTGCAAGTGCCCCAAACATTATTGTTGTTATTTATCTTAAAATCAATGATTTGGTATAATCTAGTGCACATTTTGGTTATAAGGACACAACAATAAATAAATAAACCTTACTAATTTAAATTTATTTGTGTGAGTGTTGACCCTTCATCGACATAGAATCATATTTGAGCCTTAAACATCTCCACATTGTATGGAAATGATTAGTCACCATCACCTTGAAGTAAAAGTATTTTGTAACAAAAATGATGAAAAAATGGTATTCAAATAATCAAATCCTTAAAATCACTAAATGGAAGATCGGGCCTTAATTAATTGGTTGACCAAGTCAAATGCACAAAATATATTCAAATGCACAAAATATATGCATGTTAATGCTAGTGCCATTGGCATTTAATGTTGGAAATGGAGGTTGTTGCTTAGAGTGAGGGAGAGTCAAGTTTGATGATTGAGTGAGATTCACGAGCTTTGAATGAAGCCAACAAACTCTAAAATCACCACGTTATTTGTAGTGAAGAAAAATGGAGATGAGATTCATGGGATATGCAGTCCCATGTTTGTTTTCATGAAATATATATCTTGGAAAAACCCACTAGACACTTTCCCTCATTCTGAGGATGATACCCAGGGTAAACTAGATTATTTATTGTTGTGACACCTCATATTGTACGAGGTTCCATGTTATTATTTTCATCACATCGATGGGGATTTGTTGTTGGTACTCTTTGATCAATGGAATACTTGGGGGATATATTTTCATGAGCCCTTTCTCTTCATGGCATTAGATCATTTGATGGAGGCCTTGGGTTGGGGAAGTCTCACTTCTCCTCGGTTGGATGATTGTGCTTGGTGGTTTGGTGTTGTTCTCACGTGTGCATACCTTGTTGATTGGCCCTTGGTTTATTTGATAGTTGTGGTGCATGTCATCTCATTATGGTATGGCATATATGTGTATATTGGATATGGATGATGGTTCTATCCCCCCAAGAGATTAGAGGATGGTGGTAGAAGGTTGATGTTTCATGTTGTTGTTGATGTTACCTAGTGACTCGGTGTGTTGATGTATGATTTTGGTGTCACTAGTATGGAGTGTTCTACATGGTCCTCATGAGTTGGAAGTGTAATGGGTGGTGCATTTGATGATTGGATGGGTTAGCACTTTGTTATGTCCTTTTCTCCTATGATGTTGCTATGGTGGGACGATTCATGTTGCCTTTGTGGAATCTTCCTATGTGATATAACTTAATGACATAACATTCGCTAAACATCACTGAGGGGGGAATGTCTTTGACAATCTCCATACCCTCATTAATGCGTTATGTCATAATTTTTAGTTAGAAGGGGAGTACTACATATGATGTGATGTTAATCTAACCTTTTCCTAAGGTTGGATGATGATTTTTGATGTAATGATTCCTTGGTGGTGGTGCAACTTAGGTTGGGCTTTATGTTTTGTGATTATCATGATGGGGTTTTGCTAGGGAGAACATCTTTTATTTACATGGTACAACACTTTATTACAATGTGCCCCTCATGGTCACGATGATTTAATCTATTGGTGACTAATTAATTGGAGGGGGGCTATGGTTTTATTTCAACATTAACCTTTGTGCACACATGTTGAGGTTGATTTAACTATTCAATTATTAAATTAATCTATTTTATCCATATTAAGGTTAAAAGCTTGTGTGTCATGCTTCACTCGCTTTTGTTTCACACTTGAAGGGATTAATTAGAGTTGGTTGAGACTTTCTAGTGGTGGGTCTCCCTTCCTGGGCATAGTTTTCAAGGCATACATTATTTTATTTGTTTACTAGAGAGGTTGGCACACTTCTCTAGGGCTCACTTCATTAGAAAATATTATATTATTTGTTGGGTGGTTGAGGTAGTTACACGACATACTTTTCTAGGGCACACCTCTCATAGGTGCTCTCTCATCTTTATTGCATGAATTATTTTATCTACACTTGGCATCTTTTGACCTTCTTGGAGAGCACCCTCACCCCTTTCTCTTGCCATATATAATGTTTTATTTTGAGGTGGTTGTAGAGGGCATTTATTGGGAGGAGTGTGGCATACTTGGAGGGCCACACGTGTGGATTTTGCATGCTCTTGCTTGGTCTCCTTTCTATTTTTGGAGATTCTTCTTGGAGGGCACACATGTAAAAGGCTCTTCTTGCTATTTTTTGATATTGTCTTGAAGGTCGCACTTGTGGAGAGATGCTCCACTTGCTATTTTGGGAGTTGACCACATCCTTTTTTGTGGAACGCTCCATCTACTTGGCACCTTACACATTCACCCATGGAGCTGGTTGCCTTGGGATTAGTTGCATGTTATTTTTGGAGGAGTTTCAACATTCTCCTATGATGATTATTATATTGTTTATTCTCTCATGCATCTTGGAGGCACACTTAATGAGTTATTCTAAGTGGACCTTGGAGCACATCCTCTTATATGGAGACTTATTTTATTATATCTTGAATGCATGCATTCTTGGAGGACACATTCCATGTGGACACTAGTCATTTGACTTAGTTTGGTGCTTATTTTGGTGGTGTGCCGCCCTTCATGAGCATTTTTTGATACATACCTCTCTATTTTTAGATGGGTGAGTTGGCTTGGAAAGGCTTATGTCCACGTGCCTTTAATTTGGTCAACCATAAATTAATAAAAGATCTAACTACTTCATTATTATAATATTTCTTTAACTTATCATAAAATTAATTAAAAAAATAATAAAATTATATCATATAAAAAAAAACTCGTAATAATACTTTGTTTATATTAAAAAAATTGAATATTAAATTAGTATTCATCTTTACTTTTATTGATGATGCCTAATTGATCTTAGTGAACGTTAAAATATGTATACATCAAATAATATTTATTAAAATAATGATTAATTAACTTAAAATTTAATTTCTTTATAACTTACTTTTATCCGTTTTAACAGCTTCATTAATTAATTAACTTAAAATTTAATTTCTTTATAACTTACTTTTATCCGTTTTAACAACTTCATTTAATATGATATTTTTCTATTCAACGATTAAAATTTCTTTATAACTTACTTTTATCCGTTTTAACAACTTCATTTTATGTGATATTTTTCTATTCAACGATCTTGTGTCAATTTTTTTATAACTCCACTAATATCGTTTTATCAACTTTACTTTATAAGATATATTTTCTTATACTACACCATGAAATATAATATTTTTATTTCCAAGTAACGATTTTCCGAATTAAAAGTTATGTATAGCTTGACCTTGATTTTAATTTCTTTGAATAACGCTTTGGTTTGGGATGTTACCTTCAAATTATATATATAATTTTACTAAATTGGTTTCTATTTATATACAATGGAAATAATTAATATTATATTTTTTCAAAAATTATATAATTGATTTTTCGAATTAAAAGTTATGTATACCTTAACCTTGATTTTAATTTTTTTTAATAATACTTTGGTTTGGTTTGGGATGTTACCTTCTGGCTTGCATTTTGGATTCAAGGGAATTAGAAAAGTTAATTTCAATTATGTTACCTTTCAATCCTAGCCATTCAAGTTAGTTCAATACAGAAACCATACCAAGTGTTTCTCTGTTAGGTCACCGATTAGGAGTGAGTGATCAAAAACATCTACCGCTATGGGGGTGGGCCAATGGATGGATCGAAACAGAAACGAGAGTGTGAGTTAGGTCACCCATACAAATTGGATTCTTACACAGATGCTGGTCGGGAGGAGCCGTATATATAATTTTACTAAATTGGTTTCTATGTATATATAATGGAAATAATTAATATTATATTTTTTCAAAAATTATATAATTGTATATAAGCTATTATAGATTTATCTTAACTTTGAATTTATTAAACTTTTAGAGGGATCAAATTTGTAGAGGTGAAAATCTTTTTTAAAGTGTAAAACTTGAGAAAAGGATAAAAGTTTGCACATCGTGAGATTTGATCCCTCTCTATGCTTGATAGATCCTGAGTTAACATGAATCTATGATGATCTAATATATATATATATATATATATATATATATATATATATATATATATATATANATTTTAATGTTTTAGTATTATTATAATGTGTTGTGTTACATGAACATCTCTGTCATACTTGGTTGTAGAGTGCCTCATATATATATATATATATATATATATATATATAATTTTTTTATTATTTATTATTTATTTATTTATTATTATTTTAATGCGTTATGTTGGGTGAACATCTCTACCATACTAGGTTGTAGAGCGCCTCTCGACGCAATAATAATAATAATCTAATTTTCGAGGCAACAAGAGCGGGTGAGGTTATCCTTTCCCAGGGAGGACATATTAAGCTGCTATACTCCTAGAATTTAGGAAATGCCTCTAACAACTAGGCAAAGGCTTATGCTCTATTGCAAGGATTACAACTCGCCTATCAACAAGGCATAGACTCCTTCTTAGCCCTCAGGGACTCGAAAATTGTTATAAACCAATTGAGAAAGAAGGCATTTCCTAGAGATATGAAGTTGGCGACAATATTCTAGAGAATTTACTATGAGATCGAAGCATTTCATAATGTTATATGTAAGCATATTCTCCATCATAATAACTCAATCATTGATAGACAATCAAACTTGGCATTATGAGACCCTATTGAATCTCTTAGGGTCAATGAACGAGTCTCTCTCACTCAAATTCCATGACAATGATCAAGGTTCTATGTACCTTCCATAAGGTAGGCTCAATTAAGGGTATGATAGAAGGTTATATCCATGGTGTTTTTATGAAGATCGACGATATCACAACCACGTCACTCTTGACTCCTATGGTTTTGCCACACAGTGGTCACAGTACACCACGATAGGGCCCTTGTCCTCCACACACGGGCGCCCCCAACTGTTCTTATTACCATCCTTGTCCGGACAGAAGAGCCCAGTCCTCCAATTCATGTTGTGCGTGTGCACATTCCTCTTCAATTTAGATTCGACCATATCCCTTAGTATTATCCTCTCCTGGATTTATGGCTCATGTACTTTTCCTAACGATTTGTGTGTCATCCTGGATCGTTTGGACATCATCCACACCAGATAATGATTGTACAGTCCCTCCCCACCAGTTGAATTTGATGTGTGAGAGCAATTCAAGTTTAATGGATTTGACGAACATTGACCCTACACCTGCGTGAATGTCAATTCACACATGATGCAAGGCAATTATAAACATAAGTCTTCAGGCAGATGGAAAGGCAAACTCAATGCAACTGCAAAATTGGAAAATTGGTTTTGCTTGCACGTGTTCCCATATCAAATTGGTTAGTTAGTGCGGAAAGGCATCGAGTCATGGCTAGGAGAAGGGCAGGCGACATGCGATGGAGGAGATAACTGGCGGAGGAAGAGCACGCGAAGTTGGTCCACTCCATTCAAGAGTAACAAATCCAAGTTCATGGTTTGTCTGCTAGGATGTTGGTCTGGATTTATGAGCGGAACGAAATGAATAACAGATTGAATACAATAACACAAAGATACATAGAACAACAACATGTATCCAATGAACAATAACTTCTATTGAATAACGAAAATAGGTTGAAACTATAAAACTGTAGAACTGAAAACAACTTGCTTGAATGGTGGTAGCTATCTCTGAGAAGAGATGTGGCTGCTATGCGCATCTGTTTAAGAAAAATGATTACAATGAGGCTCTAGAGGCTTTTTTAACATTACTCGTGAATTCCAAAACCCTAGACATCCAAAAACCTAACCCTAAGAGATGAAACACCAAAAGTTATGTGGACCCTGATGGGTATGTTGGTACCTCAACTTCCTGGGGTCGTAACTTTTGCATACGAACTCTGTTTTAGGCATGTGATAGCCCGTTGGAAAGGAATTTTCGAGAACTACACATTATGTTGTCGAACTCTAACTTTATCTACAGTTTGGTTGTGGCAAGCCAAAAAAAAATGTTTAGGACCCCAAAACGGTCCTGGAAGTACAAAATAAGCCAGTTGGAATAGGTGGGAGGCCACCAATATCCACCTGGATGATGTGTAGGGCTTTAGGATAGCCCCGAAACTGCAGAACCCACAATTACAAAGAAATTTCATCATTACAGAGAAACGTGTTGAACTAAAAACTGTCAAGATGAGCCAGTTGGAATAGGTGGGTGGCCACCAATATCCACCTAGATCGGTCCTCCCTCCTTAGGAAGCAATGGTCTTCATTGCATTGAGTTCCCTTATTAGGTGAGGAAATTTCTGCTGAATTTGGTCGCGAGTGAGCCACTTTCCTTGGTGCAGGAGTTGCCCTGCCTTGACAACCCGATAAATTTGGATCCTCTGCTGGTGAGTGCCCTTGACCTATGTGTCCACTATCTGATATGTGGATGCATGTTCCATGCAGTCAGGGTTGATCTCTGTTGGTGTCAATTGTTCTGCGATCTCCGAGGTGTCCAATAATGGTGTAAAATATGGCCGGAGGAGGTCCACATTGAACACTGGGTGCAAGCCAAGGAAGGGGGGAGTGTTGAGCTCAAAAGCATTGTCACCTAGAACCTTGGTGATAGTGTAAGGCCCATAGCAAAGTGGATGGAGCTTCCGTTGGGGCCCTATAAGGCGATCTTTCTGTAAATGTAACCAGACCCTGTCTCCCAGCATAAACTTGTGCGGTACCCGATGTTGATCATGGTGTTGCTTGTATTTAGTATTGGCTTTCTCCAAAATCTCATGGACCTATTGGTGGATATGTTGAACCCACTCAATTAATCTGGTGGCTTTGTTAGCCTCAGACTGAACATGGGAATATTATACCTGTGTGGTTGCAAGAGGTAGTGCAACATCAATGGGACCCAAGGGTTGGAATCCCAGCCCCACCTGAAATGGGCTATGATTGGTGGAGCTATGGAGAGCCATGTTGTAGCTGTGTTGAACATAGGCAAGACTCTCATCCCATGTACGTGAATGCTTAGAGTTATACATGCACATGATGTGCACAATCATCCGAATGACGACCTCTGTTTGGCCATCGGTTTGGGGGTGGAAGGAAGTGGATTTAGTGAGCTTGGTGTCCAATAGTGACCAGAGACTCAACCAAAATGTGTTGAGTAACATGTTGTCCCGATCTGAGATGATGGTCTATGGTATCCCAAAATGGACCCGCACTTGTTCAAAGAAGAGCTTGGCAGTACCTGTTGCTGTGATGCTCTTCTTGCAGGCTGTGAGAATGACCATCTTCAAAAACTAACCAACCACCACAAATACACAATCATTGCCTTGCTTGGTGGACAGAAGGTCGGACATGTAATCCATTGATATGGATTCTCAAGGCCTCTTGAGAGTAGGAAGAGGGGTGTATAAGCCTTACTTCTTGATGCATGGCTTGGCAATGGCGCAAGCAGTGCAATATATGATATACTTGTTGACGTCTTGTTGAAGCTTTGGCCAATAAAAATGTTTTTGTAGAACGAACACAATTTTCTCCACGCCAAAATGTCCTTCCATCTGACTGTAGTGAGCCTCCCAAATCATCTTTGCACGCTCGCTTGTGGGAACACAAAGGTGTCCCGGATGGCATAACAATCCATCCTGAATGTGAAAATCGATGACAATAACGCCTGTACCCAAGAGATGATAGGTGGTGGCAAAGTCAAGATATCGTTGATAAAGTTGGGGCCACTCAGATGCCTCATGCCCACAGGAATGGATCACGGTCGTGAGTGCAACAATGGGAGTTTGACTGAGGCATTCAACAACACGATTTATGCTCCATGTATTATACTTTATGTTGATATGGAATTGTTGTAGGTATATGGACCACTTTTGATGGCAGTCGTTCTGCAACTTGCCCTGTGTCTGTATGAATTGCAGAGGCTTGTGATAAGTGTGGATGATTGTCTCCTTTCCTAGAATGTAATGTTTCCATTGACGAAAGGCTTGCAGAATGGAATACATTTCCTTGTCATAGGTGGGGTATTTTTGGATGGTATATGAGAGTGTCTCACTATGGTATGCTACTGGATGACAGTGTTGAGTGATAATTGTGCCTACAACATAGTCGGATGCATTATTCTCAATCTTGAATGGTTGTTGTAGATCGGGTAAGGAGAGTATTGGAGCTGAGCACAAGCGATGCTTCAGATCATCAAATTCTCTTTGTTGTGCCTTCCCCCATGCAAAATTTTCCTTGCCACTTCCCTTGGTCACTTGGATAAGAGCCCATGCAATATGGGATAATCCCAACACGATCCGTCGATAGAAGTTGGCAAATCCTAAGAAGCTATGAAGCTCGGTTAGTGTGGCTGGGGCTGGCCTGTCACAGATGACTTGGATATTAGTTGGTTCCACATGTACCCCATGCTCATCAACAATGTAGCCCAAGTATTGGAGCCAGTTCATGCCAAAGGAGAGTTTTTCCAAGTTGGCATATAGCTTCTGCTACCGTAGAGTGCTCAAAACCTGTTGAATATGCTGCATGTGCTCCTCCCAAGTTCTATTGAAGATGAGGATGTCATCCGGATATACCACCACAAAAGAGTTGGTGAAGGGTCTCAATACATCATCAATCAACCTCATGAAAGTTGTTGGTGCATTTGTTAAGCCAAAGGGCATGACCACCCATTCGAAGAGACCTTCTTTAGATTTGAAAGTTGTCTTCCATACATCAGTCGGTTCGATGGGAACCCGGTGGTAGCCATAATTTAGGTCAATCTTACTGAAGAACTTTTCCCCCTTGAGTTGGTCAAGAAGTTCATCAATTTGGGGAATTGGGTACCGGTTCCTTACTGTGATTTTGTTTAATGCTCTGTAATCAATGTAGAGCCGCCAAGTCCTGTCTTTCTTTTGCACCAATACAATCAGGCTTCTGCAAGGGGAGGAGTTGGGTCTGATGTGCCCCTTTTGAAGCAGCACTTGGATCTGACGCTTGATTTCATCATTTTCCATCAGCGAACGATGATAGACTGGTCCATTAGGCAAAGGTGCACATGGGGTTAGATCAATTAGATGCTTGACTTAGCAGTGCATTGGTACCCCGGTGGGTTAGGAGAAGATGTCTTTGTACTCTTCCAAGATCTCGTCCACTTGCTTTTGCTGCAAAGAAAGGCTCTGTGTAGAGGTCATGGATGTGGCGACGACCTTCTGCTTATTGCGAGCACGGATCACAAAGAAGACAAACTTCCCGGTCTGTGAAATGACCTTACTGCATTGCTTAGCAGAGATCAAAGAAATATCGATAGGCGACGCTACCTCTGGTATCCTGTACAATTGTCTACCCATCATGATAATAACACTGCAGGGTCTAGACTCATACACAACATGTCGCTTCCACAAATATGGTTGGCCTAAAAGAACATCACAAAATTCAAAGGGATTAATATCACACAATAGCTCATCTTTGAAAGGCTTGATGACATAGGTAAAATGACATTGTTGGCTAACGCGAAGATCTCTTCCTTGGTGAAGCTAGCTCATGGTGTAGGGTTGCGGGTGCGGTGTCATCGGCAGGTCCAACTGCTTGATGAACTCTGCTGAGATCAAGTTCTTCTGACTGTTGATATCGACAATGAAATGAAGAGGAGCCCTCTTTACCCACATATGTGAGTGAAAGAGGCATTCCCCTTCCTCTAGTTCTTTTGGTTAGCTTGGCTATACTTTGGTGGTAGCGATAATGGCACTGGGTTCGACATCGATAATATGCTTCCCTCCTTCTAGATTTGATTCGGAATCAGAATCTGCCTTTGACTCAGAAGATTTCAACTCGGCCACCAGTGACTACTTGGAGCGACATTATTCGTGTAATGCCCCATATTTTCACCTTAGGTAGTTAGAACATTGTTGTTTAACTAATCTTGATAATTCAACGTTTAGCATTTGTTTGGAGTCAGTTAGACTTTGTTAGACATTGAAATGTGTACCTCTAGGCCTATTTATATGTT
>ML859022.1:0-25825 GCA_009831015.1 Picea engelmannii | reverse complement strand
GTGAGCTTCGACAAGCTAAGGAGGAGGTATTTTTCAGTGATATTTTGTTATTGATGTTTTGAACATACTTATGTTTTAAGTTCTTAAATCTTAAAGTTAGCCTACTACTTATTTCATCATGTTATTAGATTTATCATTGAGCAGATGTAGAATAATTGTGTAAATGAAAATGGAATAATGCTAAAATGAAGTTGTTAGTGTATGTGTTTGAATAAATGATTATTTGCTTAGCATCTTGTGGATGGGTGCTACAATTCGTTGTTGTGCCAAGGGATTTTATGGTATTCACACCACTTTCTCATGTCCTTCTTCGAATTCTCATTACCCTTCTTGGGTTGTGGCTTGGATTGGTTGTCCTGAGAGTGGCCATCTTTTCTCTGTCCCTTGTTTTGTGGGTTGGGGCCGCCTTTTCCCTGCTTCGACTATGAGGAGTTTGCAGATCCAAACTCTCGCCTCTTCTGCTTAAGTTTTTGCTCAATCTTGAAAAAATATCTATAAGCCACACCTAATGATGCGATGTCCAGAAACTCCATTTATGTTTGAATGTATCTATGCAGAAAATCGTGGTATTTGAGCACCAGATGTCGTTCAAAGTCTTTGATACCCAATTTAGTGCGCAGGGTATGGAAAATATTAGTGAAATTTGGTATTGTTTGGTCCCTTTCCTGATGCAGCGTGGTCCATCTTGTGTACTAGTCCTCGTAGCTTCCAACAGGGTAGTATTGTTCTTTAATGGCATCCATGAAGGAATCCCATGTGGGGGAGACCGCAAATATTGTAGATTGCTCTGTGGCCCTTTGCTCAGAGTAAGTATCCCACCAGTCCTTAACATGGGGGATGACCTTGAGGAGTGCAAAAGTAATATTTTCCCCATCGAAAAAATTGTGGACCAAAAAATACCCTTCGAGTAGATTCAACCATTTATCTACAACATCCGCATCTATTAGTCCTTCAAATAATGGAATATCAAATTTTACTTGTACCTTGAAGGGGGTTGCATGGCCGCTTGATGAAGATGTGTCTCCTGTGGGCAGCCGCCAAGGGATCTGTGCAAAGTTGTCCATCATTTCGTTCCTTTGTCGTGCAATGGCTTCCTCGAGCAACAGTTTAAAAGGATCCCCCGCTCCATTATATTTCTTCTCATTCCCCATGAGTTTTTTTCGAGCTTGACGCAATCGATCTTGCAAAGGCTTGACTGGTTCGAGTCCCAACTTCTTGTACCCAGATCTTGTCGAGGACATGCACGAAGAAAAACAAATGAAGAGCAGATCGCTCTAATACCACTGATCCAAATTTATGAGCGAAAAAAAAATGAATAACAAATTGAATACAATAACAAAAAGATATAGAGAACAACAACATATATCCAGTGAACAATAACTTCTATTGAATAGCAAAAATAGGCTGGAACTGTAAAACTGTAGAACTGAAAACAACTTGCTTGAATGGTGGTAGCTATCTCTGAGAAGAGATGTGACTGCTACGCTCATCTATCTGAGCAGAATGATTATAATGAGGCTCCATAGGCCTTTTTAACATTACTCATGAATACAAAAACCCTAAACATAAAAAAACCTAACCCTAGGAGATAAAACGCCAAAAGTTATGTGGCTCCAGATGGGAAAGTTGGTACCTCAACTTTCTGGGGTCGTAACATTTGCATACGACCTTTGTTTTAGGCGTGTGATAGCTCGTTGGAAAGGTATTTTTGAGAACTAAACATTATGTTGTCAAAAATTAGACTTTGTTCACAATTTGACAGTGGCAAGCAAAAAAAAAAACATTGTTTAGGACCCCAAAACGACCCTGGAAGTACAGAAAGATGTACTGACATGGAAAATTCCAAAATAAGCCAGTTATAATAGGTGGGAGGCCACCAATATCCACCTGGATGCTGTGTAGGGATTTAGGACAACCCTGAAAGTGCAGAACCCACAATTACAAAGAAATGTCATCATTACAAAGAAACGTGTTGAACTAAAAACTGTCAAGATGAGCCAGTTGGAATAGGTGGGTGGCCACCAATATCCACCTAGATCAAATGCTCACTCCATTGGAGATCCTATCAGAGTAAAAGAAAGGAAAACGACAATTACATGATGAATGCATAGCGATCAGGTCAGAGGTAGAAGAAATAAGATTCCGACCAAGTCCCCTATCCCCATGTAACATCCCCAACCACCTAGGTTGGGCCATGTTACACATTCTCAACTTTTGTCACTCTAATACCACAATGTAACGTCCTGAGCCACCCAAGCTAGGCCACCCCACAGAACTCAACTTATGCCTCTATGATACCACAATATAACCTTCCCAGCCACCTAGGCTGGGCCACATCACCCAATCTCAACTTCGGTCGCTCTGATACCAAACTATAACATCATCCAGCTTACTATTGAACAATGTTATTCCAAAATACACTGCACGGATTCTACTCTAAACACTAGTCTACATAGTATCACTTGAAGTAACACGCTCAACCTCAAACTGAGCCGCGCCACGCAACTTATAACAATGAAAGTAACACAAAACAATTGTGCACAAGCATACTGAACACACAACACTACTGTGTGTGCAACCATTCTAGCGTTAGACACCAATTTTGTCCTCTTGTGAGCGCAAACAACTTCCCTGTGTGCACAAGTAAATCCAATCTCTGGTGTACACATAGTATTCTCTATGCACACAACCATTCAAAATCGTCTCAGAGACTCATAACCCAAATCATAATATTAACTTAAAATGAAAACTAACAATAATTGTCATACTCAAGCATAACTATAATAATGAATATCAACACCACACTTACGTGTGCAAGCAACATTATACAGAATAACAAGAATTACTTATATGCAACAAAATACAAGAATTAAACCCATATTAACCATAAATAATGAAGCAAATAGTAAAGCACACAGTAAATGAGACAAGCACATAAAGACACTTATATTTTATGAATAGTCACCAACTGTGTGCAAAACTCAGACGTTCCTCCCAACCATAGACTATGTTGCTCATATACTTTCAGCAACAAGTCACCCCTGAGCTGAGGCTTAACTCCACTAGGGAAAAAGGGTTCCTAATGCAAAGCTAAGGTCTAACAATCAACATAATTGCTTAGTCTCTCATTCCCCACACACCTGTCACACCCAAGGAAGTGTGCCCCTTCTTTGTTCAACAGTCCTTATGTTGCCCCACTTCCCTTCCAGGGTTCCTAGCAACAAGTTGGACATGAAGTCTTCGAGCCCTGCAACTAATGCCCAGCTCGCCAGGGAACAATTCCCAACAAAATTATCACCTGGAGAGAATTCTCACGGGCCTGACAACCCGCCTCTTCTACAAGAAAATATCTCACTTAGAGAGACTCCTCACAGGTCTGATAACCCGCCTCTTCAACAACAAAAAATCTAGTTACTATACATAAACCCCTTACAAGCTCTTCTCTACAGATAAGGTAATATTCGTCCTTTCACAGATGGTCCGACCCCTTTCTGCACACCAAAATGAATGAATCATAATCCCCCCAAAATGAGTTCTCTCTGAAATACATTAAGGCCAACAATATATATTTCATGCCTTAAACTTGACACTAGTCACTTTCAGAAGTAGCTTTAGCCACTTGGTGACCCGTTCCCATCCCTCGGGAACTTAGGATAAATAAATATCCATAACTTACACTTTTCCAGAAATATTAATAAAATATTCCCCAAGACTTAAGTCCCCCCCCCCTTTTTCCTTTTTCGGTGGNTCTGTCTGCATGAAGCGATGTGATAATGTTAATACTTGAATATGATTACACGTTACAAGGATAGGTGCACTGGCCTATTTGCGTCTCGACTCACCAGCCTCGTAATCACATAGTCTCTCTCTCTCTCTCTCTCTCTCTCTCTCTCTCTCTCTCTCTATATATATATATATATATATATATATATATATATATAGGTAATTCCCATGCACTTACTCAAATGCGCACAACACTGTGAAATGTGTGCACCCTTCCTTTGATGTGCAACCACACGCACTTACCCAGATGTTCGCATCATTATGAAATGTGTGCACCCTTTTTTTTATAACAATTCTCCACACACTACTCAAGTGCGCGCAAAAATACAACTTGGTGCCAATGACTCACTAGCCTATATGTACATTTACATTTACAATTAGTACCAATGACTCACCAGCCTATATGTACAATTACAGGGTTCGAATTAGGGACGTCACATTCCCCTCCCCCTTATTTATGCACTGTCCTTAGTGCATCATATACACATGTACATACAAAATTTCAAAAATCTTCAAAAAGATGCGGATACTCTACCCACATAGAATCCTTGCGCTCCCAATTTGCATCCTCAGAACCATACTAGGTGCATTGGCCCTTTACCAGCTCCATGGCTTGATTCAAGAGATGTTAGATTTTCTGATCCAATATGCAAACTAATCGCACTCGAAAATTGTCTTCTGGCTCCACCTGAATCACATTCCAATCAATAATATGATTAGCATCAAGTACGTACTTTTTAAGTAATGACACATGGAAAACATTGTGAATACACAAGGATGCAGGTAATGCAAGCATATATGTGACAAAACCAATCCTCTCTAGGATTTCAAATGGTCCATAGTATCGCACTACCAACTTAGAACAATTCCCCAACTTCAGGGAACTGCGTCTAGCTTTCACTTTTAAGAACACATGGTCACCCACTTTAAGCTCTTTGTGGTTTCTGCCTTTATATGCACAACTTTTCTACCTGTATTGGGCAACCTTTAAATTATGCCATATCTTTATCATATTCTCCTCCATTTCCCTGAGCATATCTGGCCCAACGACTGCGCGGTCTACTGGGTTGTCCCAACTCACTGGCATGTTGAAATTTCTACCATAAAGTCCCTCAAATGGGATCATCTTTAAAGATGCCTTATACCCATTATTGCAAGCAAACTCTACCAAGTGAAGGTAGTCTTCCCATTTTGATGGCTTATCAATCACATATATCCCGAGCATATCTTTAATCGCTCGATTTACCCTCTCCGTTTTTCCATCTGACATGGGGTGATATGATGTGCTAAACCCTTTCCAAACGTTCGAGGTGAACTTGGAATCTCTGTCAAACACAATTGTCTTAGGTACACCATGTAGCTTAGCAATTTCTCACATGTAAATTTCAGCAAAAACTTTTGCCTTATGTGCTGACTTCATTGAAATAAAATGGGCAGCTTTAGTAAGCTTGTCCATCACTACCATAATAGAATCATGCTACTTAGAAGTCCTAGGTAGCTTAATTATGAAATCCATGGTCAAAACTTTCCACTTCCACTCATGAATGGGCAAAGGTTGTAGCAAACTAGCTGGATGTCTGTGCTAAGCTTTGACCTTTTGACATTTAAGGAACCTAGTAATAAAATTAGCAACCGCCTTTTTCATACTCGACCAATAGTATTGCTTTTTGATTGCGACAATTGTCTTTTGGTAAATTGGATGTCCAACACAAGGAACCTTATGCATCTCTGAAAATATCAAGCTTTTAAATTCTTGATTATTTGGCACATAGACTCTACGTCTAAACATGAGGATTACATCCTCTTTTAGCTCATAACCTTCCAAATTTTTCCGCGACATACCTTGTTGTAAAGTCACCTTTATGTCCTCATAGCCCTAATATGATTTGGAAACTTCTAAAATTATGTCACAAATCCAATTTGTACATGCTAAAGGTTGCAACATGTAGCTCATGCACCCTCCTACTGAGTGTGTCAACCACCTTGTTCTCTTTTCCTCTTATATGTTTTATGTCAATGCCATACTCATTGAGGAATTCTAACCACCTGCTTTTTCTGGCATTTAGACTTGGTTGTCCAAACAAATACTTCAGTCCACTATGTTTTGTTCTCATATGAAGTCTTTTACCCATGAGATAGTGCCACCACATCTTCAAGTCATGCACTATGGCTACTAATTCTAAGCCATGAGTAGCATAGATACTTTCATGCTCTTTTAACTTTCTTGATTCAGAGCACACCACATGCCCATTTTGACTAAGGACTCCACCAATCCCTTCCTTGCATGCATCCATGCACACCACAAAGTCTTCATCTGAATCAACAATTCTCAAAATTGGCGCACTTGTCAATAAACTCTTCAAGTGTTGAAAACTCCTTGCACAATCTGAAGTCCATTCAAATCACACACATTTCTTTTGCAATGATGTAATTGGATGCATAATTTTTGAGAATCCTTCAATAAACCTTTTGTAATAACCTGCAAGTCCCATAAAGGACCTCACCTCTGCGACATTTATTGGTGTCAACCATTCCTCAATGAATTTTATCTTTTTTGGATCCACAACTATTCCTTCCTTGGAAATGATATGACCCAAATAATGAATTTGTCGCTGATAAAATGAGCACTTGCTCAACTTTGCCTAAAGTTGATGCTCCCTCAATACCTGTAGTACCATCCTCAAGTGTTTCTCGTGCTCTTCTTCATAGTTTGAGTAAATAAGTATGTCATCTAGAAATACGATGACAAACTTATCTAATTATTCTCTGAAAACTCCATTCATCAAACACACGAAGACAACTGGTGCATTTGACAATCTAAATGGTACCACTGTGAACTTGTAATGTTCATACCTAGTTTGAAGGCAGTCTTCCTGATCTCTTCTTATTTAATTATCACTTAGTTATATCTAGATCTAAGATCAATCTTTGAAAATATCTGCACACCTCTCAACTGATCAAAGAGATCATCTATCCTTTGAAAATGATACATGTTCTTTGATGTTACTTTGTTCATATGCATGAAGTGGATACAAAGTCTTAGCATACCATCCTTCCTCTTCACAAACAATACTAGGGCACCCTAAGGTGACACACTTGGGCATATATACCCCTTCTTTAGAAGCTGTTCAAGTTGCATATGCAACTCCTTCAACTCTGGCGTACTCATCCTATAAGGAGTCTTGGATACAAGTGTTGCTCTAGGCATCAGATTTATATAGAAATCAATATCTCTTTTAAGTGGAAACCCTGGTATCTCTTTAAAGACATCCTCAAAATATTTTAGTATTGCACAGTCTTCAACACTTGGCACTTTATCATTAGGTGCCTCTTCCATGTGCGTTGCAAATACTTGACATCCTTTCCTATAGCTTTTCTTCAATTGCAAGGCTGAAACTTCTTTGATATTTACAACTATTGGAATTCCTTGAACTATTCTTAAGTTCCCTTCCTCATCCAAGCAAGTAAATGCCTTATTATAACAGTATAGAATGACATGATGTTGGTCCAACCAATCCATACCAATGAGACAATCATACGAGCCCAAAGGTATAATATTGAAATCAACTTTTGTGTGCAATCCATTCATTTCCATTGAACATGCCTTGACCATCTCATTAATTTTCCTTTTTTTTCATGTAGCTAACTGCACCAACCAAGGTTTTCCAAGATTGCTTCTTGGAAATTGGAATCTTTCCACCACCTTGGGATCTAGATAGCTATAACTAGCTCATGAATCAATTAAAATAGAAATGGGTTGGTCATTAATCTTCTCTTCCACTTCAATCATGTGAGAATAAAACTCAACTTACTTATTATCGAGGGTTGCGTAAATCATTGGTACATGTATACCCATGTCTTCAACTATCACAGCTTGTTGTACACTACAGTCCTCGCTTTATCACTTCTTTGAGGGCAATCTCTACACATATGATCTCCGCCACAACTCCAACATTGAACAGATTGTTGCCATGGATTTTTCCCCATTGTCTTCATCATTCTGGGCTCCTTGAGAGTTGGTTATCCTTGCCCAGTATTTATGAAAAACAATGGCTTATCCCCCTTCTTCCCTTGTTCCACCTTGCTTTTCATCTTGTCTTCCCAAACCTTTTGGAAAGTCGATCTTCCCCTTTGTTGATCATAAAGACACTCAATGTGCCTTATGGTTTCCTCCAATGTCTTAGGGTCATCATAATGTATCTTGTCACTGATAAATGAGGGCATCCCCCCTAGGTACCTTTGAATTTTAACTTGCTCATCCTTGATGAATGCGACATATTTTAGTAGCTTTAAGAATATTCTTTCGTACTAATCTATTGTCATACTCCCAAGCTTGAGTTTGAACAACTCCTTCATTTTCTTGTCATAGTATCGCTTGGTTAAGTATTTCCTTTGATAATACCTCTTGAACTCCCTCCAAGTAACCTTCTTCTCATCAATGTGTTGCACTTGCATGAACTTATGCCACCACATTGTTGCCTTTCCTTTTAACCGATAGATGGAAATTCTCCCTTCTGCTCGTGCAGAATAGTTATGCAGCTGGAAGTACTTCCTCATACCCAACAACCAGGTCTCTACATCTTTATCCTTCTTGTGCTCCCCATCAAAGGTAGGAGGCTTGATCTTATTCATTTCTCCCTATAGCTCCTCCACCCTAATCCTTCTCTTGGGTTTTCTGATAGGAGATGGACTTGAGCTATTGCGCGCTTTCCTAAATGAATACTTTGGTGAGTGAGGATGATGCCTACCATCACTTCTTGCTTCTCTTATTTTCTCATCATGATATCTGTGACTTCTTGACCTACTCGACTTTGCCTCCTTATCCATTTTCTTTTCTATTATGTCCAATCTTTGCATCAATTTGACATTGAAGTCATCTTGTTGCTCCTTAGATCTCATAAGCCTTTCATTATCAACTTTATAACTTCAGACATCTTTTTGTAGTCCCTTTATGGTTTCTACCAAATTACTGCACTCTTCCTTGGATTCTGCACCATCAACACCCAAATCAACATACAAATCTCTAAATTCATCATCATGGATAAAAGCTCTCAGCGCATCTTCCATGCTTTTGACCTTCTGCACTGATTTTGTCTTGCTCTAATCGTTGATAATTCCGCAAAATGTGCATGCAACAAGATTTTTTAGACGAATTCATGAAAAAACTTAATGAAAACTCTGCACCATCTTGTCAGAAGCCTTCCTTCTGAAGCCCATGCACGCATTGTCATTCAACACACACCAATGCGCGATGTCAATATTCAACATATACATTGTGTATCGGTATTGCGCATGCACCATAGATTTTTCTTTGCACAGACCCAATCTTTTAGCACGCACAACTGTGCACCATTGTTTATCGTGCAGTTCTAGTGCCGCACCTTACAATATCCAACATTTAGGGCGCACACTTGTGAATTCTTATCTTAGGCACACCATGATCGCACTATAATTCCAAACTCGACCACTTATTAGTCCGAATTTTGCCTTAAGTAGAAACTCGACCCATGAAGGCTCAATGTTGAAACTGTAGCTATGATACCACAATGTAACGTCCCCAACCACCTAGGTTGTGCCACGTCACACAATCTCAAATTCTGTCTCTTTAATACCACAATGTAATGTCCCCAACCACCCAGGCTGGGCCATGTCATACAATCTCAACTTTTGTTTCTCTGATACAAAACTATAACATCATCCAACTTACTAATGAACAATGCTATTCCAAAATACACTGCACAGATTCTACTCTAGACACTAGTCTGCGTAGTATCACTTAAAGTAACGGGTTAAACCTCAAGTTAAGTCGCACCACACAACTTATAATAGCGAAAGTAAAACAAAACAACTGCACACAAGCATACTGAACATATAACACTACTGTGCATGCAACCATTCCGACGTCACAGACCAATTATGTCCTCCTTGTGCACGCAGATTGCTTCCTTGTGTGCACAAGTAAATACAACCTCTGGTGCACGCAGAGTATTCTCTACTCACACGACCATTCAAACTCATTTCAGAGACTCATAACCCAAATCATAAGATTAACTTAACATGAAAACTAACAACAATTGTCATACTCAAACACAACTATAATAATGAATATCAACACCACACTTATGTGTGCAAGCAACATTATACAGAATAATAACAATTACTCATATGCAACAACATACAAGAATTAAACCCATATTAACCATAAATAATGAAGCACACAGTAAAGCACATAGTAAATTAGACAAGCACATAAAGACACTTATCTTTATGAATAATCACCAACTGCGCGCAAAACTCAGACATTCCTCCTAGCCATACACTTTGGTCCTCATATGCTTTCAGCAATAGGTCACCCCTTATCTGGGGCTTAACTCTACCAGGTAAAAGTGGTTCCTAATGCCAAGCTAAGGTCTGACAATTAACATAATTGTTCAGTCCAAGGTGCCATTGCTGCAATTATTTTACCAGTCTCCCATTCCCCACACACCAGTCACACCCAAGGAAGTTTTTCCCTTCTCTGCTCAACAATCCCTCAGCTACCCCACTTCCCTTCTAGGGTTCCGAGCAATAGGCCATACATGAAGTCTATGAGCGCTACAACTAATTCCCAACTCACCAGGGAATAATTCCCAATAAAACTCTCACCTGGAGAGAATGCTCACGGGCTTGACAACCCACTTCTTCTATAGCAAATCTCTTACTTAGAGAGACTGCTCACAGGCTTGAAAACTCGCCTCTTCAACAACAAAAAATCTAGTTACAATACAAAAACCCCTTACAATCTCTTCTCTGCAGATAAGGTAATAGTCATCCTTTCACAAATGGTTTGACCCCTTTCTGCACACTAGAATGAATGGATCAAAATCCCCCAAAATCAGTTCTCCCCAAAATACACTAAGGCCAACAATATATATTGCATGCCTTAAAGTTGACACTTGTCGCTTTCAAAAGTAGCTTTAGCCACTTGGTGATCCGTTCCCATCCCTCGAGAACTTAGGATAGATAAATATCTCTAACTTACACTTTTTTGGAAATATTAATAAAATATTCTATAGGACTTAAGTCCCCCCACTTTTTCCCCTTTCTATTACACTTTACAAGGATAGGCGCACTAGCCTATTTGCGTCCCGACTCACCAACCTCATAATCACACTGACTCTCCGACCTCTCTCTCTCTATATATATATTCAAACAAAAAAAACAAATATTTATATTCCTCAAAAAATAAATATACATGTTTGAGCCTCTTGAAAGAGGCTCATCGACCTTCTTCTTCATACAGTTATGTCTTAATAGCAACAAAGTAGAAAAAGTTATACCACGTTGTTAATAGTGTTTAGTACCATTGTTGGCACAGGGGCAGACCCAGGGTTCAACGCTACAACAACGCACTAACAAAACCCTAACTACCGGCCCTTTCGGCAACATCTGCGAAGCAGATGAATCCTCACCCGAGGTAGAGGCAAGGGTGGTTGCAGGACTCGGATGTCTACAACCTTAGTTGGGACACCAATCTATGATTACAACACCTTAACAAAGCACTTAGCAGTTACAGTTCATCAATATTTAATCAGTATCTACTTCACAGATAAAACCCTAATTATAGAGCACTGCAATTTTCACCCAGATCTAGCCTATTCAAGCACTAAGCACATTCACATAGGTTAGATCTAACATTCATCCATATTATTAAGCACAAAGCATTAATAGATCTTACTATCATTCATTTATATCAAAGCACTTAAGCAAGTAACACATAAACACATCAATACATCGCATAAAGCATAGCAACACAGGATATACGTGGTTCACCCCCACCTTGGGGCTACGTCCACCAACTCTTCTTCTCTTTTATTATCTTCGCTCAATCAACTACATGCACAGAGCCTTGAGATGTTACTCCACATAGGACAAGAGATCTGCGCACTTCGCTAGATCTTCCTTACCTGAGTTACAACACAAAGCCTTTCACAGTCTCTTACAATCACTTGCACTTAGCTCTGCAAGTCTCACATAGTATGCACAAAGCAATTACACTTACCACTTGCACTTAGGACCTAGCATCACATAGATGCATCCCTTGCCCTATAACTTAGCAAGGTATCATGCTCCTTCCTACATCGCCTAGATATCTATTTATACATTACAAAATTGGGCCTAAACATGGGTAAACCCATGGGCTGACATCCCCATACCCGTTACATAAGCCCACAACCCAAAAATCCCTAAAAAGGGGCCGAGATCCCGCGATCTCCACGACTTGCGCTCCGCTTTCGACAGCCTGTCAAAGTCTCAAAAGTAGGTCAAACCTGACCAAGGATACTCAAAACTTGGTCGAGGGCCAACATGCCCCCAACACTCACCTATGACTTGTCCTGACTCACTCTAGTCTGGGTAGCTCTGCTTCGAAAGCCTCGAGCTTGGCTCGAGCTGCTTCGACCTTGGCTCGAGCTGCTTCGACCTATTGTTGTGCCACGACCTCCTATTCGACGAACTCTTGGATTACTGCTTCGTTGACAGGTCCCTCTAAGCGTTGTTCAGGTACAGTGACGACTTGCTCCAGTTTTGTTCCTCGGCCTTCAATCTCTGTGAATAGTTGGCAAGCCTTGTCCTGAATTGGTTGGAATCTTTGAGTCACTTCCATTACTCTGTTCTGAATGGTGTGGACCTGTTGCTGGGCATTACATTGTTCTTGGGATCACTTCATCCTTTCGACTGCTGACAAGGGCTTCAACTGCGCCTATATTGTTTCTACTTGTTGCTTTGCCTCTTGGAGTTGTGACTCCAATGCCTTTAATTTAGAATCCTTAGTGAGTTGCTCATAAGTCTGGGCACTGCGATCACTTAGTTGTTTACATTCCATGGCGAGGGCCTTGACTCTTTCAACTGTGCTTCGATCAGTTGCTTCTCTTTGATCTCGTACATTCGGCGGAGTGCTGGGCACTACTCGGAGCTCTAAGTCTGCTATTCTTTGTTGTAGCTACTGGATAGCTTATGCGAGTTGTGCTACTTGATGCTCCACTTGGTCTTCTTCCTTTGGTTCTAAGCCTGTCACAGAGCGAAGTGCTCTGTCGACTGCTTCTTTGACTCCCAGTTGTTCTGTGATCAACTGTTCTTTTTCTTGCTTGGCCTGTGCTCTTTCTTTTTCAAACTTGGCTTGAAGGTCCTCTTTCTCCTTTTGTGAAACCTGGCATTACTCTACCATTTCTTCTTGTGCTTGCTTCAGGGCCAGTGTGGCCTATTATTTCTCTTCTTGCGCTCGATGAAGGTGGGCTTCGGTCGCATCAACTAATCTACGGAGTTGGGTAGGCTCATTTCCCAACTCTGGTTCTTTTGATGGCGGGGGCGCAGTGGATAATGCGTGGCTAGAGTGAAGGGCCTTTTGTATGCCTCTCAGCTTTGTTTCGATTCTGTCATACAAGGCTTCTTGTTGGGCTTCGTTGTTCTGCAAAATGTCCTGCAAAGCATCTGATATGGCTGCGAAGATGAAATCAAAGTCATCGATCGTGAGTATAGTGTGAAGCTTCAGCTTGCTTGCTTTGGATTTCTTCCACGATGTAGGTCTCATGGGGGAAACCTTCCTTTTCTTTGATGGATCTGCGTCATCAAGGGGGTTCCCTGGTGGGGTTACTTCAGCTTGCTCCTGCTTATCTTTTTCCCCTGCTTTTTCTTATTTCTCCTCTTTGTCCACCTCGTCACCTCCTCCTCCGCCAGGTGAATATGAGGCAGTCTCTTATGAGGCACTGCTTAGTTCCTGTACATCTTCGTTCTTCTTCCTTCTGCTATTGCTGGGTGCATTATACTCCTTGCGGGTAACTATCGGGCTTCCAATGAGGTTTGGGTCAGACAATTCTGCCTTAGCGACTAGTATAAGGAACTCTGTGGGCCATTCCTTAATGATTTCTCCCAAGTCCTCCTCGGTGAGATTATAGTATGATTGAAGCTCTTATTTATTCTCATCTGCATGTGCGGTGATATATATGAAATGCCTATCTGTGCGAAACTTCATAAGGGGTCTGAACCTGTCCAGAGTGTTTCGCGTCATCCGGGGGAACGATTTGATAGCCCTTTAAAGCTGTAGGTAGTAGGTATGGAATACTGCGTTCTACTGCCACTATTTTCCCATGTCGCTCGAGTACCAGAGCGTGGTGAACTTCGCGGCGAGCGGCTCGAACGGCTCGATGTCCAGGAAAGTCGCACCTTCCAGCATCTCCCAAGCTGTAAACGCGATTAGGATCAACAGTTAGCTAAAGTGGAACTTGTAGCCCTTATCTTGAGCTTCGCAACAATCGACTTCTAGCTGGTTGACTAAGTACTTCACCTAGTTCATCTGTCATCCCTCCATGCACTTTCCTACGAGGTCAAACACAAACCTTGTGACCTATGTGGATCTGCTCTTTCGGACTAGCTTACCAGCAATCAACTGGCAAGCGAGGCACACTGCAACATTCTAAATGGAGGCTACCTTGTAGCCTCGCGTCCCCTTCTCTACATCGCCATAGATGTCTTTAATCTTCTATGCCATGGCGCAATTTGCAGCCTTACTTGGGTAGAAATCCTGCGGGTCGGGTCCCTCCATGCTCAATTCGGTGATCCTATGAATCAACACCGGATCGACGGTAATACGCCTGTCTAACCATAAATAACCGTCGTGGAATCATGACAACAAGGGTTTAACGAACATGTTAACCTCCTGGTGCCTTCCAAAGTGTGGAATTTTCATGACATCAAGGATAGTGGACTACATGATGTTCATGGTCCATGGATGGGGAATGATCTTCGATCTCTTTCCCTTCGTATTAGTCAAGTACTTGTGAGGTGCGAGCATGTCGTAGGTATTGTGGTCCCCTAGATTATAATCATTGATCTTTAAGGTTGGAATCCTCTCCAACTGCGGTCTAACTGCACGTATCCTCTTCGGGAGGTACATTGTGATGACTGTGTAGTTGAAGTCCCTTGGGACACCGTCACGATTCACCGTGCCAACTGGAGGCGGCATGTAATTGGGCAGAACAGACATGATTAATTTCACATTCACTAAGTCATCTCTATGCTTGGTTCTCTTCTCATCTGCAACACAGGATGGTCCGGATCTGTGATCAGTTGACGGGGAGGCTTGCACTCCTCGCGTCAATGAAGCTTGAACTCCTGTGGACATCGCTCTCTCTGCCATAAGGTCGATTAGAACTTCTTCGATGAATTTCTCTGCGATGCTGATCTCATCCGACATACACGCTCAGATTGGATAACTCAGGTGGATGAATGAATGCTCAAAGCAATGGCACAAATGTTGATCTCAATAAACATAGCGCGGTAGCAATGAGTTCTCTTGTTGGATCGGATACAATTCACAAAAGTGTTCTCGGTGCAACAGTCAACGGAATAAGTAGATAGCGATGTAACATATCTTCTCCAACGGACAAGAGGCCTTCATCAATGCAGTTATGTCCGTTACGGAGTGGTCCCAACGGTCTGATGGTGAGCTTTCTGGTCATAACTGTTGTTCCAACCGTTCAGGGCGTCGGGCTAATGGTTATAACACTTTCAACGGCTATATCGCTCCGCCATGGCAAAGTGCCATGTTGTGTTGTTCTGATATCTCAGCGAAGTTCCAGTTTTGCAAACCTTCCCTCTGCGAAGTCCCCTCTGGGACCTTTTGTAACTTTTCTATCTTTGCTCTCTTCTTATTGAGTTTTCTAGCCTTCTTCCTGGTGATCTTCGTCTCGGTATTCCTCTTTCCATTTTGATTCTTATCTCCTTTTGGCATAGTGACTTCGCACTATTGAAATTCTTTCAAAGGGTTCAAGGGAAAGACTTCTTCTCTATCTGGGGTAGGTGCTCCATTCTTCTGTGAATCTTCTTGTGTTTGTTCAACTTCGACATCCAAGTTTCTGGTTTTAAATAGCTTCGATCTGTTCTCCTGTTCTTTAATCAAGTGCGCTATCCTCCTAGTCATGACATATTTTAATTCTTGCTTCTTTTGTTCTAAGACTTCTTCTTCTTTTCTTCTAGTTTGATTTCTCTCAATCCACGGTTTTCCTAATAACATAGCAAACTGGGCGTTGTTCTCAATAAATTTAACAACCTCAGAATATTCCTCTGTCCTAGTTCCATGAGCACTCATAACTGTCTAGGTGAGTCTTCCACATAGGGTTATCAACTTTCCTTTAAATAATCCTATTCCTCCTAATGAAGGAATCACAACAGGCTTTCCTAAAATTTCCCAAGTTCTTTTTGTGATAATATTCACCTGTATTTCCTCATCTAGAACACAGTCTATGTCGAAGTCTCCTATTCTTTTTTCTATTCACTCTTTTTCTTTGAAGATCTCTGATAAGTTGATATTTTGGTGATCATTTAGGGTTTATTTCATTTGCAGTAATACAGTCTCTGATTCTTTCCGGGGTTCTGTTGTGGTCTTAGTTTCTTGATCTCCCTCTGGGTTTTCTTGTCTCATATTCATTCTTTCAACCTTATAAATCATTCTAAGGCAATCCAAAACTTCATGATCCATAGCTTGACAACAAATACAACTAGGTCTTCTACCAAGGCATTCCTTGGCAAGATGTCTCGGTCTTTTGCAATTATAACAAAGACTTAATCTTTTCTTTCTTTGAAATGATCCCCAACCTTTCCTGTACTGCGCACTAGGATCATAGTAGCTAACCTGCAAAAAATTCTTTCTAGGTTCCTGCATCCATTTGTTAGTCCAAACATTCTTTCTATGAATAGGAATAACATATCTTTCATTATTTTTATCAGATCTACTCATATCAAGCCTTCTTCCATCTAGTTGTGCCCTACTTTTCAAGCTAGGACAAAATTTATCAAACATACCTAGATCCATACTTTTGAAATAAAAGTTTCCACCTATATTTCCTTTTTCAATCAAAACTTTTCATTGTTCTTACCTTTAACAAAGCACAAAGCCTTCAGATCTTACCTCTTTTCTTTAGATCTGACTTTTCTTCTTAGCACAGAGCTTCACAAGTTAAGTAGACTACTGCGCACTAAAGCAACAGATCTACGCACAAAGCTTTCTTTTCTTCAGTTCCCAACAATCACAATTTTAGGTCCCGGCAACGAAACCATTTGTTGGCATAGGGGCAGACCCAGGGTTCAACGCTACAACAACGCACAACAAAACCCTAAATACCGACCCTTTCGGCAACACCTGCGAAGCAGATGAAGTCTCACCCAAGGTAGAGGTAGGGGTGGTTGCAGGACTTAGATGTCTACAACCTTAGCTGGGACATCGATCTGTGATTACAACACCTTAACAAAGCACTTAACAGTTAGAGTTCATCAGTATTTAATCAGTATCTACTTCGCAGATAAAACCCTAATTACAAAGCACCACAATTTTCATCCAGATCTGGCATATTCAATCACTAAGCACATTCACATAGGTTAGATCTAGCATTCATCCATGTTATTAAGAACAAAGCATTAACAGATCTGTCTATCAATCATCTATATCAAAGCACTTAAGCAAGTAACACATAAACACATCAATACATCGCATAAAGCATAGAAACACATGATATATGTGGTTCACCCCCACCCTGGGGCTACGTCCACCAACTCTTCTTCTCTTTTATTATATTCGGTTAATCAACTACATGCACAGAGCCTTGAGATATTACTCCGCAGAGGACAAGAGATCTGCTCACTTTGCTAGATCCTCCTTCCCCGAGTTACAACACAAAGACTTTCATAGTCTCTTACAATCACTTTCACTTAGCTCTGCAAGTCTCACATAGTATGCATAAAGCAATTACACTTAGCACTTGCACTTATCACCTAGCATCACATAGATGCATCCCTTTCCCTAACACTTAGCAAGGTATCACACTCCTTCCTACATCGCCTAGACATCTATTTATACATTACAAAATCGGGCCTAAACATGGGTAAACCCATAGGCCGACATCCCCATACCCGTTACATAAGCCCACAACCCAAAAAACCCTAAAAAGGGGCCGAGATTCCGTGATATCCACTTCGACTTGTGCTCCACCTTCGACAGCCTGTTGAAGTCCCAAAAGTAGGTCAAACTTAACCAAGGATCCTCAAAACTTGGTCAAGGGCCAACAACCATCAAATAAAAAAGGATGATCTATTTTCATAATAAAAATGAGGTTTAGGAACATTCCAAAATAATCATTCTTTGTTTGATTTATCAATGGATCACAACTTGCGAGATCAAAGATGAAACTCCATAGAGTTTTTCTCCTCCTCGTTCTTGAATTAGTACCAACCAAAAGTGCTCATTGGGAGGGAGAGAGCTTCTTTAGACATGGTGTTTGCTTGAGTATTTAGTTCTCTAAATATGTGTGCTACCGAGGACCATTCTAAGGATGAAAACAACTAGAGGATCTCTAAGAGAAAAGACTTGAGGAAAACATCAGTAATAGATATCTTGTTGTTTTCCCAATCCATGACAAGTTTCGAGTCGCCTAAGACCTAAATATTTTTCAGTCCTTTCATGGAGGCTGATTCTAATAGAGTCCACAACACTATAAATTCAACGCAATTATTTGACCCTCTCCCTAGTGAATATATGATGTGCATGTAGTGATTTTGATTTAAGAACAATATCACCCCCACTCCACATAAAGGTGGATGACCCTCACTAGTGCCATTGAAGAATCCCCACATGATTCGTAATCAAGTTCTTGCATAGCAATTAGTTGAGGATTTTTTTCCTTATGTCCATCGAGAATTCCTTGGCCACTCTGAGTACCATGTTTGAGGTAACCTCGAGCAATATGTCCGTGATTTAAAAAAAGCTAGAGTTCTTGTCCCACCATAAGCTCTGCACAAGGATGCACATAATACCTTCATATTGTTTCGCTAAAGAGCCTAATAACCAATATTTGAAGCAATCCCCAAGATTTTATATGTTCCAGGCTGCCTTTGCCTGGAGATTCAAACAAACTAGTTGCATCACCTATGTTGCATAAGGACGTAAGATGAAAATGTGTGAGATGTATTCTTCAAAATATTTACAAAGAGCACAACGACTAGGGCTGATCCAACCCCTTTTTAAACAAACGTCCCACGTAAGCAGTTTGTTATTTAAATCTAGCCAAGAGGTGATTTTGCACTTGAGTGGGGTGCTTAGTTTTCATGGGATTTTCCACCACTAATCTTTACGTCCTTAAAATTTTATCTCCATTTCAAATTTGTAACATATTTTGGCAATGAAATCTCTAGAGTGGGGGCTTTTGCACCAACATAATTCATCTTGTACTTTCGGGGTTGAGTCTTATGAAGTTTGAAACCGAGAGGGAAATGTAATGGTCCCATTCATAGGCCTAGGTACCAGATAGACTTATGAGAGCAAATAACTTTGAACCTTGTCTCCTAGCTAGATGAGGGTCTTGATCTTTTGCATCCTCTAGCGAATACATGATCACATTATGAGGAATTTTAATGAGGGATTCAGATAGACGATGATCATTTTTGAAGCCAGGCCATGGATCCCCCCCTAACCTAATTCTTATGTCATTTCCCACCTTCCAAACTGTCCAAGGACCAATTAAACAAAAAGCGGAGACCAAGGACTTCCATACTATTGAAACTTTGGAATATTTGTGAGGCTACCTGAACCAGTCCTTGATTGAGAGATCGAGAATATATTTATATTTGAGGACTTGATCCTGGAGTCTGTCGTTAGGGATAAGCTTCCAAAGACTTCTTGTAGAAAGCGCCCAGGCGAAGCGAGGAATTTCTTTTAGGTCCCATCCACCTAGTTCCTTGGGGAGGGTCATGTGATCCCATTTGACTAGGGGTATTCCACCAGTTTTGTGAGAGCCAGATCAAAGATATTGAATACATGTCTTACGAATTTTGTGAAGGATCCCTTTAGGGATAGCCACTATGGAGGTCCACTAGATTGAGATGCTCTTGATTATTGACTTGAGAAAAACTAGTCTACCTCCCTGGGAAAGGAGATGGTTGACCCATATGGAGATATGGGCCTCCACCTTCTTAAACATCCAGAACCAATCAAAAGAACAATAACTATCGAGATTTAGATTGAAGCAGAGGTATTTAAATCCATCCTCCAGGCCTTTCCGAGGGAAAGGGAAAAGGTTAGACATGGCACGTGAAACCGGGGGAAGCAAGTTGTCTGAGAGGAGGCGAGATTTGCCCTCATTAATTTGATCCATGGGAGGCCTTGCAATACAAATCCAAATTACATTTTAAAATTTCCAAATCTCAAAGGAAGCCATGAGAGAAGCAGAGGACATCGTCGACAAAAGGAAGATGAGAGATTGACACGGTTGGGGTGGTTTTTATACATGTGAACAATCTGGAAACTCTAGTATCTGCCAGCATCCTGCTGAGGGCTTCGACGACGATCGAGAACAAGAAAGGGGATAGAGGACATCCATGTCTAAGGCTGCAAGAGGCTCTAATAAATTGGAGGGAGACCCATTGATTAGAATTTCAAACGAGGCCAAATGGATGCACCCCATAATCTAGTTGACAACAAAGATCCATGCCTAACTAGATTAAGACAAGACATACAAAATTCCAACTCACTCGGTCATAAGCCTTGGAAAGGTTGAGTTTGAGGATGATGACTTCTTGATTGGAGGCTTTAACGGAGTGTAGAGATTCCCGAGCTATGGTGATTGTGTCATGGATTTGACAATTTCTCAGGAACTCGAAGTGTTCCTATGATATTACTTCACTAAGAATAGGCTTGAGACATTAGGCTATGACCTTGAACACAATCTTGTATATTACATTGCAACACGAGATTGGACAACAATCACTGAAGGATTTCCTAGATTGAGACTTGGGGATGAGAGCAAGGAAATTTGAGTTGAAATATCCAAGCATTTTGTCAGAGCTTTGAGACTCTCTCACCATCTTTAACAAGTCCTCGTTATTTAAATTGTAGAAACCGACGTAAAATTCCAGAGTCAGGCCATTTAGGCCAGGAATCCCCTCACCTCCTCAAAGAGAGATCTATTCATATCTTCCAGAAAGACTGGTCAATATTTAGATATTACTTCAAGAATATCCTAGATCGAGCAACCTTGCAGTTCTATAAAAAGAGAGGAGAAATGTCTGATTCCTTCCTCCGCCTTATCCTTGAAAGTTCAAACCAAGGTCTCATCCGGGTGCTCAATCTCCCATATGGTGTTTACGGTCCTATGATAATTTTTGAAGTAGTGAAAAACTTTGAATTGTTTTCAGCATGTTTGATCCAAATGGCCCTACTCTTTAGGTGCCAAATCTACTTATCCTTATCTATGAAGGAGTGATGATCCTCCTAAAGTGATCACAACTGATTTAGAATCTTTTCCAAGAGAGGAGACTTGGACAATTGCAATTTCAAAGCGACGATTTGGCATTCCACGACCCCCAATTCGACTTTGGACTTCTTAGCAAACTACACCGATCGTTTTTTTGAGACCTTTTTGATACGGGCAATGTTATCTGCAAACTGCCTCATGAGCATTGAGGACTCCAAGGAAGAAAGATGCACCCAGGAACCTGACACTAACGTACAAAATTATTCCTCTTCCAACCACGTGGGATCGAACTTGAATAGGGTAGAGGGATTTGTTTCTCCAAGGCCCACCTTTAGAATAATAGGTGCGTGGTCCAACATGCCTCCCGAGGAGACAAAATATTTCATCATTAGACCTCAAGACATCAGGTCATCTAACATTAGAAATATATCAAGCCTTTTTAAAATGGTGTTGTAATTTAAACAAAAATTCCTCCGCGTGGGCTCGAGTTTGACGGGTTCTACGTATATGAGGTTATGTTTCACCAGGAAAGAAGTAAAAAATCTACTCTAAGGATATTGGCGGGGATTAGATCCCCAAACCTTGCAAAGAGATAGAGTGAACTTTAAATCTTCGCCTACTAGGGTATGAGACTCGTCTAAAGCACCGAAAGCTGCCAAATCCTCGCATAAAGGGATTCAATCCACATAGGGACTGTAGACGTTAATGATGTTCAATGGGGTCTCAATGTGTTCTACTTCCAACTCCACAAATATAGAAAGCTAATTGGAGGAAGAGGAGATAGCTTTGCACAATTGATTCCAACCTTCTAGAAGACCACCTTACTGGCCTGCAACGTCTATGGCATAAAACAACTAGTTTTTACACCAACTTTCCGACAAAGCAATGGATTTGGAGCCTTCACACATCGTTTCCTGAATAAGCAACATGTTTGGTTTGTGGATCTGGATGAGTCATTTGAGGGCTAGTATTTTTTGGGAACCCCAAAGACCCCTAGTGTTGAAGGAGAGGACAACCATGGGGAAGGTCTTTTGAGGGCTTTCCCTGCTCCAAGTAGCCTATAAATAGTTGACCATTTTCCTTTCTTTATGTTGAGAACAACTTTTTGTTATGCTTTTTTAAGAAACAACTTCTTTCTCACGGAATTGGGCTTATCAGGATCAAGATCCAAGCCACCAAAAGAGGAGACATCCTCTTTTTGTTTAGGACGGGGTCTCAACGAATACAATTTTTTAGGAGGAGGGGAAGGTTGGAGGGAGGGGACATAAATGGTTAAGGAGTCTGCCTTTGTCATGCGGTATAAGGGCTAGGGAAGGGGATGTATAGGAGGGGAGAGGGAACCATGGGTAGGGAAGGGGATCGATAGGAGGGGAGAGGGAACCAGGGGTAGGGAAGGAGAAAAAAGGATTGGATGAGGGGGATGGGGAGAGGGGGGCGTTGTCTCAACAATAGGAAAGTCGGGGGGAGAAGGGAGAAAGCAGGGAGGCTCGTGCAAGGAAAGCGAGAGAGGATTGTCCTCATCGGATCCACCTTTATGAATTGAGATACCAAGAGGGAATATGGAGGGAGAGAGTCCATAGGGGGGGATAAGGGTCGACTAAGGGAACACGGAAAGGAAAATGAGGGAGAATTAGAGACAAAAAACCAAGAGAACAATGGGGAGCCAAAGAGAACTTACCGAAGTTCTTTTCCGAGCCATCCTGCAATCCTTTGCATTGGCTATGGGTGCATCCCCAAAAAATTTATCGTGCTCCTCCTCACCATAGGACGACATGATTTTAGCTTGAAGAGAACTCGCTTCCTTCTTTCTCCAAATTTTATGTCTTAGGTGCCTGGGGGAATGAATCCTAGGACAATGGGCTTGAAGGTGCTCAAGTTCATGGCAATTGTAGCACCTAAAATGGAGTCTCCAGTAATCCACCTTTTGTTTCCAAATGAAGGATCCACAGACTAGATCAATCTCTCTATTTGGACCATCTCTGAGGTCAACTTCGACCCAGGCCCACCTACGGTCAATTTTCGCCTTCCAGTCTAGCTCGAGTCCAAGAAAGGAGCCAAGTTTGTTTCCAATTGCAACGAGGGCTTCCTGAGTCCAGAATACCATTGGAGGTCCTGGAAGGATTTCCCATACCTTTACTACTGTGACTAGGGTTCTAGTAGGGTCGAATTCCACTTACCAGTTGTGTAAAGGAATCCCCAAAGGACCCTAATTCCAAGTTGAACTCTTAATCTTCTCGCAGTCCTCCTTCAACTGCAAGATGAAGCATATCCATCCTCAAATTAATACGTGAAACACTGACATGTAACTAAGAACCAAGACCTATTTAGATTCCATCTAATGTGCTAAAGAGTCATCCTTGACTTCCTTACTTGAAAACCGACCGACCAAGATTTTTCCCACCAATTTTTGAAGCTCCGCGACTGTGATATCCTTCCTGACAACCATCTCTACCTTGGTTGAATTTGCACGCACACAATTTTTCCTTCAAGAGACCTGTGGCTCAGGCTTAGTCTAAGAGCTGAAGCCTTGATGAGAGGGTGTAGGGGAGACTGGGGGTTCTGAGAAGGTGGGGGAAGATGAAGGTGGTGGAAAGGGAGAGAGCCTCATGGAGGGGAGACAAAACGATGAAAGGAGAGGATCCAATTGGGCCAGGAAAGTGGAACTGTGAAGGAGGGAGAGGGATCAGTCCTTAATGCTGCAATTCCCGGAACCAATGAGCCGACGTCAGGGTAAACATCGCCCGCCTCCCCTGGAGAAATGTGCCCATTAAGGCCCATGCTTTTAGGGTATTCCAACTAGTGTCGAAAATCCTGCTTGTTATGAGGGATGATCTCATAGTCTACCCGTTCGATATAGTTGTCCTCCATCACGTGGGGATCCAAACTGTCAGTGCTGGATTCTTGGGAGAAAGGGCCTGAAACTGTTCCAGGTCCTTCACAAAACCCCCAAAGAGAGCCCATAATAGACTAGAGCGGTCGTCAGATATCGCCCTCAATATGCCTTACAAAAATCTCCTATGAGTGTGGGAGGGGATACAGATCCTAGGCATTGGCACCTACAAAAAAACGAAAGACACGTCCACAGGGGGCACAAAAACCTGCAGAGACCCCCCGTATACATACACACACATATTTTATGTTGTATTTTTTTCATAGCTACACAACTTATATAACAATTTTTGGAGAATATGCATGATCACTTTGTCTTTCACTATAGAGATCCGAAATTTGTGAAGATTATATTTTGAGAAGCCATTCTTCACGGTGATCTTAAGTCATAATCATTTTTCAAGATGGAAGAGGCTAGATAATTAATCAAGAGGTAAGGCCCAATTCTTATGCATGTCAGCCTAATTGTATTTATCCCCTTACGTGTAATCGAACAATTTGTAATAGAAGCTAACTTGACAACTCCAACTGTTAATCAACAATGAAAACATTTACAATTGTTGATCCGAGAGAGATAATAGCGGCTTTAAAACTACTCCCAACACAATTAGATCTTAGTCAATGCTTTTCTCTGACACATCAAGCCTAGGTGCCACAATATTCTGATTTTTAAAATTATTTTTCTCTGCCTATAAATGGATAGTGAGTCTGCAAGATTAGCAACTTGGATTGCAATTTTTGTGATTCAACTACTTTATGACATCTATAATTTTTCACTTAGATCAAGTAAAATGCCATAGAGGAAACATTGATTTCAATTAATGTTTACGGTTTGTGGTTTTGCTTTAAAATGATGGCTTGTATGGTGGTTGTTGATTTGCAGGGTTTCCTATTCGAAATTGCATCTACTAACAAGTTAATGAAGGTGCATGCCACTTATTTTTCCACCGATTATGTTCAATGATCTTGTTTCATGAAAAGTGTGGCCTTTACTTCCTTGGATTTCATAAGTAGAATATGAGTTACTTAATTGTAACATATACGTTTTCTTCCAATTTATTGATTATTTATTTTACTTTTCTTTTCTTTTTTCAAATTTCTATATAAAAAAATTCTTGAAAATTGAACCTCAAAATCATTTAACTAATAAAATAAAATTTATCGCAAATCATAAAAAAAAACACTCTTATACCCCTTGAAATAAACCCCTTTTATATACTTCTTTCATTACTTTTCCTTACAATGTACGTGCCAATGATATTTAATAACCAATAGTTGAAAACATTATTTCAAACTTACATTTACACCACTTTCTTCGCTTAACGTTTATGTAAGAAATGACTTTATTTTGCTTTTAATATTCCTTTGAATCATGAGACCTTAACTTTATCTAAAATAATTGCTTGGGAATTTGGTTATTACCAAGAATTGTGTAATGTTTCATTTCTTCTTTGGCTTCTCCCAAATGACGTGAAGCAACAATGGCACTTGTGGCAAGGATATCTGGACCAAGAGACGTGAAACACTTTTCACTAGCATAGAATGGGCCACCAACCTCATCTGGTTTTTCTATTGTCATTAACAATTATTTTTCTTTCTTCAAACACTATGTCAATGAACGAGGTCATCAGTCCGTAATTTTTAGTTTTTTTGAAAGTATTTGGCCAGAGGTTAGTGGAAAACTATTGTGATACTACTTGAAGTGAAATCGATGGTTACTTTACTTGAGCATTCATTATAACAAGGCTGAGTTCATATAATTCACAAAGGATAAAATAATAATTATAATTGATATTCACTTATATATGTTTTGAAATACAATTAGTAGGTATAAAATTACATATAAAGAGTGATAAATCACATTGTTGAGCAAATGA
>ML859021.1:14158-26438 GCA_009831015.1 Picea engelmannii | reverse complement strand
TAGATTTTGGAATAAGAACTAAGAAGGTAGAGTTTAAGTCTTTGTTCACCTCACCTATTTTTCTCGATTATTCCACCATGCCAAGAAGATCCTCACCCACCAAGTCAAAAAAATAGAGGAAGAATTCTACAGTCCAGCCATCCGGGCCTGGACTTTTATCACTAGCAAAGGCCTTTAATATATTCTTAAGTTATTCAAGCTTGCAGAGTTGATCCATCAGTTAGGCTTCAGCCTTTGAAACCATCGATGGAAAGAGATTAGCGATAGAGGTCTGATCTTCATTTAAAATGTCTGTTGATGTGCCCAAATGTTTGAAAAATTCCACTGCTCCCCCCTTTAAAGCTTGTTGACCAGTTAATTTTATACCTGAATGTAGTTCCCAGAGCTGCTTACGTTTTTTTTGGTCATTTGTGAAATGATGAAAAAAATTGGTATTGCGGTCCCCTGATTTTAACCAGATCGCTCGGCTTTTTTGACGCCAAGTTTCTTCCTCCTCCTTTAGTAGATCCTTCCTTTTCTTTTCCCTTTGAATTAATCATGTCTAAAATAATTAAGTTCTGGCAATCAAATGTAATAGTGTGATACAAAACTTGTAGTTCCTCCTCTAATACATCCAGTTTTTGATATAAAAGTTTTTGTGATTTCTGCTCCAATTCTTGATTTCTGATTTTAGACATTTTAGTTTCTAGACTATGCATCTTTGGAGGCTAGGATCCTGAAGAAACTTTGTATCTGTCCAGACATCCCCTACAATTCGAGAAAATTCATATTCCTTTAGCCACCCCAGATTGAATTTGAACAGATAATGTTTCCACTATAAATCACCTTAGAGTTGTAGGAGGATGGGAGCATGATCCAACAGATATGGCAGAGCCACCCATGCTTGATACCTTGTCAAATTTACCAGTAATCCCGTAGAGATGAAATTTCTATCAAGTCGTTTGAAAATAAAGTCCGAGCCTATTCTTCCATTGCTCCAAGTTGGACCCATGATCTCTGGTTTTATATCCACTAATCCCGCCTCTGTAAACAAAGATTTTAGGAAGGGCATTAATGGGTTGGTAGTCCTAGAAAGACCCCAAATATCGCCTTCCGCCAATGTAAAATTGAAGTCGCCAGCCATTATTAAATTTTCCTTGGATAATAGATCCCTTTCTTTAATCTTTTGCCAAAAAATCTTTCGTTCTGTGCATGACCCGTAGACATTTAAAAAGGTTAAATGTCTTTTTAATTCGTTGTTGTAACCTGAAAGCATAATCCCACCGCAGCTGATAAATGGTTTTAAAACAAATTTCTTGGGATCCCAGGCAACCAAAAGGCCTCTTGATCTATCGAGGGAATTGACAACCATCATATACCAATCCGACTTTAGTTTAGATATGAAACAACATGCTTTAATCTCATCTACAAGTGTCTCTTTTACAAAAATAATCTCCGAATGATGAATTGAAATTAGACGCTAGACCGAGGCAAGTTTTTGGGAGCCACCTACTCCCCTTATGTTCAGGGACAACAAAATCATTACTTCAGGCGTGCTAGGGATTTAATGCCTCTAAGCGCCCCATGTTCATAATCAAAAGAAGTGTTTGTTACCTGCTCCTTTAGGAAAACCTCCGCCCGTTTTCGTGCACTTCGTGTTTTTAAGGGTGAGAGTTCACAGCCAAAACCTTTTGACCAGATGAAGCTCCTTTCGCCTCCAGAAGGGTGGTTTGATGTAGTACCGGGAAGAGAACAGTAGGCCTCAGGAGTATCTTTTACAAATTCTTTTCCTTTGAAAGTATGCAATGCTTGTGGTTCAGGGATTTCATGCAGTGATGGAATCAGAGTTTCCATGACCTCGTTTATGACCCCACCGCCCCTTGTCATCTCATAAAAGTTAGATGGGTGAAAGGTGTCTTCAAGGATGTGAGAAGGAGAACCATTAGACATAGAAGGTTGTAACTCAAGTGAATCAACCGAGCGAGAACCCCAACCAAGAACCTTTTCTAAGGTAACAAGAGTAGTCGCTTCAGTTGTCCAAACCAAATCAATAGAAATAGGAGAAGGTCTCGTATCAATGGGAGGGCCCAAAGGCACTGTAGCCCGAGCTGAGTGTAAGAAAAGCTCAGGAGGAGATGGAGTAGAAGGAGACATGGGAAGGGCTACCCCCATAGTCAAAGGATTCCCCGGCTTCATGTTCTGAGAAGGTCCCACCTCCGAGGAGTCTGCACCAATAACTCCTTCAGCAACAGATGGTAATAGAAGGTGGCGCAGTCTGACCCTCGCAGTCCAACCGCTTCCACCAGGATCTTCTCTAATATTTGGCCCGAAGAGTGTCAATGCTTCGTTAATTCCCCATCAGGAATTGTTTTACCCACAATACTCCTGCAATGATCTCTCTTAACAGTCGGAAAATCGAAATTCGTGATATCGCGAATTCTATGCTCACATGCCTTATGTATCACGAATCCCGAACCCCGATATGGGTCAGTCATTGAATTTCTCCTCTTCTATTATCGGAGGTTTCTCTATCAGGAAATCAGCATTTGTGTTGTCGCGTGTCACTGCCTTCACAAATCCATGAACTCCGATATGCATGTGCGCCAATTCCTCGCCACTTCACCTCCTCTCTCCGCCCTATCGGGAATCGCGGGATCGCGATTTCAAAGGTCGCAATTCCTTTGCACCGGAAAGTCCCGAATGCCAAATCCCGACTTCCCAGGATCTCATGCCACCTGTCCCCTAGCGATCAATGATTCCGATTAGATCGAGAAATCGCTAATTGCGATTTCAACAGCTATGAAAATCTTGCTTCCAGGAAACCCGATAAGCCTTAGTTCCTTCCTGCACCTAGGGCTAAACCCCTCGCAACTTCACTAAGATCTGATGGTCGGTGGGTTTTCATGAATCTTCCCTGCGAGAACTGGCCATCGATTCCTCCTCCTTGAAGAAATATCTACTCCAAAGCTCCGTCCTATTCGAACCTTCTCCTGGGTCTGTTCCTACAGTATCGCGAAGGAACTATCTCTCCTAAGATGGTCAACTCTAACTCCCTCAGAGACTTTGTGCATGATCCTCGTGCTCGACCTCCAACAGCTCTCGAAGTGTTGAATCTTCCAGACTCTGTGCACTTCTGCAAAAGCAGTCTCTACCTTCTTCTGCTCAGATTGTCCACTAAGACTTCAAGTTCAGCCTGCACTTTTCCTGCACGGCTCTACCAACCCAATTCAACTTCTGGGCAAATGAGAATAAGGGTTTAACTGTATAGCTTCATCAACGCACTCTATGCAGATGAATTCGACTTCACTCTATGCAGGAATCTCCTGGCTCAAACAGAGAAACAATTGAAACTTATTCTCCTCTCTCTCACATATTTCAAATCAACTATGAAATCACATACACAACATATTCAAAGCAAATGCATACAAATAAAACAAACATTCGTGAGAACCTAAACAACATACACAAAGAAACAACACCAGTCATGAAATTGAATCAAAGGCTCTCTTCTATTAATTCAATCTGTAGATGGGTGTTCTACACAAGTTCTCTGCTTTCTCCTCTCTTCTTTCTCCTGTTTGATTTCTGAATGATAATAATACAATGATACAAAGGAGGGTGTCTATATCTGTTTTCCCTCTCGAAAACTGAAACTGTCTAATCTAGAGTTAAATTCCTATCTACCTACATTAAATCTATTAAATACCTTCCTATCTACTAAGGACGAGAGCTTAAAGGCTGAAGGTCCCCTTTACAATACAAGTGCGCTTCTCCATGAATGACTTCATTAAAGAGCGACGCAACAACTTCCAAAGTATTTCAAAATTTGTACTGGCACTGTCCAGCTGGTTTCTCTAAATGTGCTAGCTCGCTTGATATGTTGTGGATGCTCCTGCATCATACTCCTCGGCTCAAAATTTTCATGGGCCCCTATCCATGAGTTCCTGCATGGTCTATCCATGCATCTGTATGACTGCTTCATTTTCCCAGCTAGCATCCTCCACTGGGTGATTCTTCCATTTCACCAGGTACTCGAAGTACTGCTTCCACCTGGTCTTCTTTCCCACTCGCTTGTCCAGTATGTACTCCATATGTGGCTTCTATGCTACCGACATCTGCTTCTGCCATTGGATCACTGGTTCCTTAATTCTGGTCTCTGTCTCTCCAGCCCTGTATGGGTATAAATCTGAAATATTGAATATCAGAGATATCCCTATGCCATTCGACAACTCGATTTCATATGCATTCTCTCCGAATTTCTTCAGGACTCTGCATGGTCTAACCTTTTTCATTTTGAGATTATTATATGTTCCCCTCGGGAACCTTTCCTTCCTTAAGTGCGCCAAAACCATGTCACCAACTTCAAACAAAGTTGTCTCTTCCGCTGATCGGCTCTGCGCTTATACTCTTGGTTTGATTTCATCAGTCACTGCTTCACTTGAGTGTGAAGTTCCTGCATCGCCTCAGCGAACTCTTCAGCGCTAGCACTGCTAGTCCTAGTCTGTTCCGACTCCCTGAGTTCAGAAACTCCTCTCGGCTATGTCCCATATAAATCCTGGAATGGACTTTTTCCTGTGCTCCGATTCACCGAGTCATTGTATGCGAACTCTGCCTGTGGTAATATCTGGTCCCAACTGCTGTGGTGCTCTGTCACCAGGCTTCTCAGCAAGTCTCCAAGACTTCTGTTGACCACCTCGGTCTGCCCATCCATCTGTGGATGATATGCTAAACTAAATTCCAAGTTAGTTCCCAGCTTCTTCCATAGTGTCCTCCAAAAATGACCTATGAATTTGGTATCCATGTCCAAGACTATGCTTCTCGGCAATCCATGAAGTCTGACAATCTCTTTGAAAAACAAGTTTGCGATGTGGGTCGCATCGCTGGTCTTATGAAATGGAATAAAATGTGCCATATTCGAAAACTTGTCTACCACCACAATGATGGAATCAACTCCTCTCTGCATCCTCAACAGTCCTAACACAAAATCCATGCTAATTTCCTCCCATGGTCTCTCGGGTATGGGCAATGGCTGGTAAAAACCTACATTCTTCTTTCTCCCTTTCGAATGCTGACAAATCCTGCATCTGTCAACAAATATTTTAACATCTGCTCGCATGCCTGGCCAAAAATGTGATTCTCTCAACTTGGTGAATGTTTTGTCATGACCAAAGTGCCCCGCTAAACCACCATTGTGCTTCTCCTTCAACAGGTTCTCCCTCATGGAGCAATTCGGAATGCACAGTTGATTGCCTCTGAACAACAATCCCTCCTTAATCATATAATCTGTCCAGGGGCTCCGATCCCTGAGAACTGGATTCTCAACTGCTTCATACGCTTCTCTGAAGTCTGCATCTCCTGCGTACATGTCCTTCAGATTCTCAAAACCCAAAGTTTTGACTCGGAACTCCTGCAACAACAAACATTTCCTGCTCAAAGCATCAACCACTTTGTTAGCAGTCCCTGAAATGTGTTTAATTATAAATGTGAAATTCTGCATATACTCTACCCATTTTGCATGTTTCTGGTTCAACTTCTCCTATTGACTCACAAACTGCAATGCATGATTATCACTGTACAGAACAAATTCCTTGGGTATCAAGTAATGCCTCCATTTCTTCAATGCTTGTATGATGGCATAAAACTCCTTATCATACATGGATTATTTCAGCTTTGCTTCATCCAGCTTCTCGCTGAAATATGCAACCAGCCTGTCATCCTGACTCAAGACCCCGCCTATAGCATATCCGCTGGCATCACATTCCACCTGAAATGTCTTCTGAAAATCTGGCAACACTAACACTGGTTGCTCTGTAATCTTTCACTTCAACAAATTGAAGCTCCTTTCAGCCTCCACTGTCCAATAAAAAGTCTTATGTCACTTCTTCACTGTATCCATCATTGCTGCGCTAATTCCACTGAAATTCCGAATGAATTTTCTGTAGAAACTAGACAAACCATGAAAACTTCTCACCTCGAAAAAATTTCTCGGTGATGGCCAATTCTTAATCACTTCCACCTTACTTGGATCCATTTTCAACTCATTCGCTGAAATAACAAAACCCAAATAAATGAGCTCTATCTTCATGAATGAGGACTTCTTCATATTGATCAACAAATTCTCTTGCTGTAGCTTTCTTATCACAATGGCCAAATGTTTCAAATATTTAGCCTTCGTCTTACTGTAGATCAATATATCACCCAGATATACGACTACAAATTTCTCGATGAATTTCATTAGGACTTCATTCATCAGTCTCATGAATGTGCTCAACGCATTTTTCAATCCAAACGGCATGACCAACCATTCGTATAAACCTTCGTTTGTCTTGAATGCTTTCTTCCATTCATCACCTTCCCTCATGCGAATCTGGTGATATCCGCTTTTCAGATCAATTTTTGAAAAATAATTTTCCCCGCTTAGGCAATCCATCAGATCATCCATTCTCGGCAGTGGAAATCTATACCTGATGGTAATTTTGTTTATCGCTCTGGAGTCAGTACACATTCTCCAGCCACCATCCTTCTTCGGACTAAGCACCGTTGGAATATCACACGGACTCAGACTCTCTCTCACCAATACTTTATCCAGCAGCTCCTGTACCTGCCTCTTGACCTCCTCGTTCTCCTGAGGCGTCAACTTGTACGAAGCCTTATTTGGAAAACTGGCTCCTGGTATGAGGTCGATGTGATGACTCACTCTCCTCATCGGTGGCAATGAATGAGGTAGTTCGTCCACTATGATGTCAGCGAACTCTTCCAGCAGTTCCTGAATCTCAACTGGTAAGTTATCCACTCTCGTGCTAGTCAGGACAATTCTCAGTTTTCTGACCACAAAGAATTGTGGATCTTCCTTCTTCTCCATCTCTGTGAGAAGCTCTGTCCCACTCATGAGAAGTATTGTTTTGCTTACTTCCGGTTTTACCTCCTTGTCCTTTATCGGAAGCAATCTATGTGTTATTCCATCCTTCTCTAAGGTGTATGTGTTCATCCTCCTGTCATGAACTACATTTCTATCATACTGCCATGGTCTACCCAATAATACATGACATACGTCCATGGTTATAACATCACATATGACCTTATTCTTATATTCACCCATTTTGAAATCAACTAAACATTGTTTAGTGACACTCACCTGATGTCCTTTTTGTAGCCATGATACTTTGAATGGACTTGGGTGATCAGTCGTTTCCAGCTCTAATTTTTCCACCATTTTGGTTGAAATGAGATTTTCGGTGCTTCCACTATCCACAATAACCTTGCATTTCCTATCCTTAGTTTTGCAATTTGTCCTGAACAGTCTGATTCTCTGAGCTGTGTCCTCCACCTCTTTCTCGGGTGTCAAAAGAACTTTATGCACCGTTAGCGACTTCCCACTTCCGGTGTCCTCATCCTCAACATCACGCCTGTGTGCCTCAGTGATGTGAGCTTCCCCTCTGTCCGTTTTTCTGTCTGGATAGTCAACGGCCTTGTGTCCATCTTTCCCACATGTAAAACATGTGATGATTCCTCCTCTGCCTCTTCCCCTACCTCTGGTACGAGGAAAAGTGTTTTCTTCAGCATAACCGCCACCCTTCTCTGTATGCTGTCTCCTTGGCTCAGCATATTGCTGCCTCTGTGAGGTTCCACCTCTATCAATTCTACCTTGAGTTCTCTTCCATTCCTCCTTGGGCTTTTGATATTTATCTTGGGCAACTGCCTTGCCTCTGGGTTGAATCCTACCTCACCCTCGTTGTCCTTGCTTATGGCTCAGCTTCTTCTCGGCTTTCAGAGCCATATGGTAAGCATCCTCAACCGTCTTGATAGTTGCCATGCTTAACTCATCCTGAATGTCATACCTCAGACCATTCAGATATCTCGCCACCTTCTCATCATCGCTCTCCCGATGACCTGCTCTGATATTGAGTCTGTAAAACTCTTCGGTGTACACCTTCACTATCATCATCTTCTGTCTTAGGTTCTGCATTCGCCTGAACAGTGTGATCTGATAATCCCTCGGGATGAACTTGGCTTTCATCTTAGCAACCATTCTATCCCAACCTTTTATCTTCTGTTTGCCTTTGGAACGTCTGTCCTCTTGTAGCTCATCCCACCATAAGGATGCATGTCCTTTCAATTTGGTAACATCATGCCTTACCTTCTTATCCTCTTCGATATCTTCATAGTCGAAGTAGGTATCAAGAGCCCTGATCCAGTCCATCAACTCTTCTGCATCCAATATTCCTTCATAAGCTGGAATATCCATTTTGGTCTTGGAGCTCATTCTGGCGATAGATTTTATCAATCACTCTATTGATACATCCTCTGCTGTGACTTCTTCTGCATGTCCAACTTCCTCTTCCACCTCGGAATCACTGAACTCTCCAGCGCCGACTCCGCGTCTCTGCGCTGTCTCCATCTCCTCAATCCTTTCTCGGAGATCTTGCATCTGTTGCTCCATCTCTAGATTCCCTGCTGGCCTACCTCTTCTCCTCACTTCCCTATCTTCGGGATTTGGTGACTGTCTTTCTCTTCTCGGTGGCATGATGTTTTTTCTCCTCTCTGCTCCTGAAAGCAAAGACTTCCAGCTCTGATACCATTTGGCGCAGTCTGACCCTCGCAGTCCAACCGCTTCCACTAGGATATTCTCTAATCTTTGGCCCGAAGAGCATCAATGCTCCTCTAATTCCCCGTCGGGAATTGTTTTACCCACAATACTCCTACAATGATCTCCCTTAACAGTCAAAAAATAAGAATTCGCGATATCGCAAATTCTATTCTCGTATGCCTTATGTCTCACAAATCCCGAACCCCGATATGGGTCAATCGTTGACTTTCTCCTCTTCTATTATTGGAGGTTTCTCTATCGAGAAATTGGCATTTGTGTTGTCGCGCGTCACTGCCTTCACAAATCCCTAAACTTCGATATGCACGTGCGCCAATTCCTTTCCACGTCACATCCTCTCTCCGCCCTATCAGGAATCGCGGGATCACATTTTCAAAGGTCGCAATTCCTTTGCACCGGAAAGTCCCGAATGCCGAATCCCGACTTCCCGGTATCTCGTGCCACCTATCCCCTAGCGATCAATGGTTCCGATTAGATCGGGAAATCGCTAATCGCGATTTCAACAGCTATGAAACTCTTGCTTCCAGGAAACCTGATAAGCCAGATCCCGATAAGCCTTAGTTCCTTCCTGCGCCTAGGGATAAACCCCTCGCAACTTCACTGAGATCTGATGGTCGTTGGGTTTTCGTGAATCTTCCCTGCGAGAACTGGCCATCGATTCCTCCTCCTTGAAGAAATATCTACTCCAAAGCTCCGTCCTGTTCGAACATTCTCCTGGGTCTGTTCCTACAGTATCGCGAAGGAACTATCTCTTCTAACCTGGTCAACTCTAACTCCCTCAAAGACTTTGCGCACGCTTCTCGCGCTCGACCTCCAATAGCTCTCGAAGTGTTGAATCTTCCAGACTCTGTGCACTTCTGCAAAAGCAGTCTCTACCTTCTTCTGCTCAGATTGTCCACTGAGACTTCAAGTTTAGCCTACACTTTTCCTGCACGGCTCTACCAACCCAATTCAACTTCTGGGCAAATGAGAATAAGGGTTTAACTGTCTAGCTTCATCAACGCACTCTATGCAGATGAATTCGACTGCACTCTATGCAGGAATCTCCTGGATCAGACAGAGAAACAATTGAAACTTATTCTCCTCTCTCTCACAGATTTCAAATCAACTATGAAATCACATACACAACATATTCAAAGCAAATGCATACAAAGAAAACAAACATTCATGAGCACCTAAACAACATACACAGAGAAACAACACCAGTCATGAAATTGAATCAAAGGCTCTCTTCTATTAATTCAATCTATAGATGGGTGTTCTCCACAAGTTCTCTGCTTGCTCCTCTCTTCTTGCTCCTATTTGATTTCTGAATGATAATAATACAATGATACAAAGGAGGGTGTCTATATCCGTTTTCCCTCTCGAAAACTGAAACAGTCTAATATAGAGGTAAATTCCTATCTACCTGCATTAAATCTATTAAATACCTTCCTATCTACTAAGGACGAGAGCTTAAAGGCTGAAGGTCCCCTTTACAATACAAGTGCGCTTCTCCATGAATGACTTCATTAAAGAGCAGCGCAACAACTTCCAAAGTATTTCAAAATTTGTATTGGCGTTGTCCAACTGGTTTCTCTAAATGTGCTGGTCCGCTTGATATGTTGTGGATTCTCCTGCATCAGAAGGCTATTCCAAGCTGGTAAGTTATCCAATGTAGTTTGTTCCCACGAAGTGAGGGAGAAATAAAGAGAAGGGAACAAAGATCTGAGCTTGTCGGTGAGGTTGTTTTCTATCGGCTCATTTGAATCAGAGCCTTGAGGACGAGCAATCCAAGCACTCAAAGATACTTCCGGGGGGTCAGTGCTTGACGGTTCCTGCATCAGAGAGGACTCCGAAGAGGGTGATTCTTAGGAGAAATACCCAGGACAGTTCCATATGAGATGGCCTGTTTTACGACAAATGATGCATCTGAATGGCACCCCCAGATAGTCAAGGTTTTGAGAACGAATCATGCCCCTCCATTCAAGTTCTACTGATTCCAGAAGACCTTCATGAATTTCTACTTCCATCAGCACCTTGCATAAACGTTTGTCTCTAGCTTGTAAGGCCTTCTTGTCCACCGCTAAAAAATGACCCAAACCATTGGAAATCTCAGTTAATGCCTTCTTGTTCCACCATTGAAGTGGTAGCCCTGACAATAACACCCATAGATGGTGCCATTGAAAATAATCCTTTGTCGGATCGAAAGAGACCCACCAATGTTTCAGCATGATATTGCCTCCATCCACCAGCCAACTGGATGCTAGAATGAGAGAAGCAGCCTCCGAAGTGTGAAACAGGAAACCAAACCATCCCTGAGTGAGATAAATGATCTCCAGAGACTAACCTAGAAGAGGCTTCCAGGTTTCATCAACCCAATGGGATAATGGAATCTTCACCAACTTCCTATAAGAAAATCTGCCTACCAGAGTAGAGCAAGCCATCGAACAAGCTTCCTCAAGCCCAATGTCTGAACCTATGATGAACCGACGCTTTTTTTTATTAGTCTTTCAAGGTTTGTAAGAATAGGATCCTGGGTTGAGGTCGGTAAAAGGATGCAGAGTGGGCTAGGGGTCGGAGGCAGACTGAGAGATGAACTCTTCTTAACAGAAGCAGGAGGAGAAGGGGGCTTTCCCTGTGTCCATTGACCCGAGATTTTAGAGAAGGCCTTTGTATCTCGTGAACCGACAAGGGAACAGTAGGTAAACTGCCTGATAGGTGAGGCCTTGTAAAAAGTGGAAGTCGTTCCGAAGATTGAGTCCAAAAAGTCTCGTCCACAGAGCTGAGTAAAGCATTTACTTCAGCCTCCGTCATTATAATTCAAACCATACTCATTCCAAAAAATGAAAACTTCCAGGTTCTGTCAGAACTTGAAAACAAGGATAAAACTCCATGTATAGGTACAACACGAAGAGGAGACTGAGATATTGATCCGCCAACCCGACCTGCGCAAGGGCTATTCAACAGCGAGCCATCCTCCATTGAGAAACCAACAAGATCATTGGAAATAAACTTTTCTGAACCTATTTTTAAAATATTTACATCGCAACGATTACAACAATAATTTTTTTATGAACATGCCTATATTTTACATTAGAATCTCCCTTAGCATTTTTACATCACAACGATTACAACAATAAATTTTTTTATGAGCATGCCTATATTTTACATCACGGATTCAATAATTGAATCTCCCTTTCCGTTTTTACATCACAACGATTACAACAATAATTTTTTTATGAGCATGATTTTACATGAGGTAATAATTGAATCTCTTTTCTTGTTTTGGATTTAAAATGAGTTATGGGCATTCATAGATCTGATTGATGTATTGTTTATTTAATTTACAATTGAATCATTAATTTTTTAAAAATTGATCAACTTTGCGTATTCCTTTTTCAAACAAATTAATAAAATAATGATTACTAAAATTATATAAAATATCTATGATTTATGAAGAATCTAACTAAATTCTCACTAATTAATAGAATAATGAGTATGAAAATCATATAGCAAAAGAATGGAGCTAAATTCTCACCGGTTTGTTCAATGAGCATATGTTTTTTTATGATGCAAGAAATCAATTTCTTTCAATACTTTCAAATTAATAAATAATCTTTTAAAACTTTGCACACATATACAACACAATTTTTTAAAACTTTGTACACATATACAACATAATTTTTTTTCAATGACTTCAAATTAATAAACAAT
>WSFP011404414.1:0-25826 GCA_009831015.1 Picea engelmannii | reverse complement strand
TTTATTAAATTGATTACACGTGAATGAAGCCAACTCCTTTGAATATTAAATGGTGTGGTAATGTGTGCAAGTGAGGTCACTTCGGAGCTTTGGGACTCTGGGGCTCTGGGAGATTGGAGTATAAAGGATGTGTGGGAGAGCCGAAGGAGATTGACCCAAAGAACTCTCTCTCTCTCTCTCTCATGTCAAATATTAATAAAATATTGGAGAATTTATAAACTTGGGCACATTTTCCAAAAATGTTAATATAATATATTTTAAATGGGTTTATTATGTTATTTGTACGTGATAAAGTACCAACTCATTTCCCTTTTAATTTAATATTCAATGTGCAATAACGTGTGAGTGTGGACCCTTCGAGAGTTCGGGACTCTGGAGCTTCAAGAGTCTGTGACTACGGGACTCTAGGATGTTTGGGGCAATAGAATGAACAAGAACAGAAGAGTCGAAGGCCCAAACCTAACCCCATACTCCAATGGTTGCATAAATTTTATAATAAACATTAAACATAATTTATTATATTGCATGGTAATATAAATTTCTTATATTTGCATAAAGGCACACTATGAGTGGGACCCTCTCCGGAACTCCGACATTCAGGAGATTTGGGTTCATATACGCATGATGAGGAATGTCACTAAAGTCCATAGGATTGGGTATTAATAGGTATTAATAATCCTAAGTGTTGCATTGATATGTTTAATCACATTATAATATAATTAAATAAAATTATATTATAATATAATTAATAAAATTTGGCATGGAGTTGCGTTTTGGGGAGGGATTGAATTATATACCTTAATTAAGGTTAATAAACTTAAGTATATTATGGATAAATTAACCTCATTGTGTTATAATATAATTACTCATAATTTTCATATGAGCAATTAATTGAGTTAGTGCTAAACTACTTCTAAAGGGGGGAAAGAGAAAATAAAACCTCAGTGATTACTAGGCCATGAGTATTAGGCTAAAAAAAACCTCAATTACTGGATAATTAGTTTGTGCAAAATAATTATCCTTAATGAGGTTTAAGTAATTATGTACCAAAGAATGGTATTCTATGAAATATTAATTAAGTATTTTAATTAGACTATAGGAGAGGGACAAATGTCATCCTCTAGTTGAGCAAGCCTAAGCGCCCTACGATGACATGGAGAATTTATGCTGACTAAGAACATCAATGTGATGGTGCGTGCTAATTTTCAATGGGATGACAAGTTGAGTGGGGTCCAATAGGATTTGTAAACCTTAGGTGTCGGATGGATTCTAATCATAGTTGGGATCAGGTCTTGCATGCATCGAGTCTGTTTGATGAGAGAAAGGGAATATTCCTCAATATCATATTTATCGTAGATAAGCGAAGAGTGTGTTGGGATAAGGCATTAGTTACGATGGATACAAGCCTGTGTGGATAGAATTTCCACTATGGCGAGCTAGGCTAGTGCCACATCAAGACTAGAGTGTCGCCAGATCAGTTGGCATGGAAAATGAGAAGTCACGAGGATGCCACGTGGCAGTGAGAGAGATGTTGCCTATGTAAACCCGAGAACTTCAGAAGGTCATAAACCTCGTTTCAGAGCTCATTTCTGAGTAAGCTTATAATCATTGGAAAGCTCTTGATGAGCAGAAGATGATGGAGTTGTGATAGAGAAGATTTGAGATGCTTGATAAAAGTGAAAAATTTATACCCCATCCCTGAAAAAGGTACCTAGAGGTTGGGTGTGTGACAAGAAACCTCCCTTATTTGTGTTTTACCATAAGTTAAGTGAACAAATTGTTTATATAAGGTCGTGTATAAATAAAGGCCTTGTCACTTCCATTTTAGACACAACATACTTGAGGATTACATAAAGCTTGGTCTTAAATTTTCGCCCTACTTAGGCAATTCGCACTTTCTCTCTCTTATGCTATTTTGGATGCTAGTATTTATATCTTGTGGAAGAAGTGGTGCGCTATCTCTCATGGATGCTTGTCTTGTTTTTGTGGTGGAATATACTTGGTAGAAGAGGATTTATCTTTCTATCTCTTGCAATTGGTAACAAAATTTTTGCATATTGTTAGTGTTTCTTATTATTTCATGGTTATTCTTGTCTAAACCCTTGGAGGAGTATAAAGGCATACACCCTCCACTAAATCTATCACATTTGTCTTTGGATAAGCTACTTAACAAGGTTGCTAGGAGGAGTAAAAAGGCTTACACCCTCCTATATTTACCTTGCTAGTTTTGTTTTCCCTAGGGAGTAAAAAGGATTACACCCCTGGGTAGGTAACGCAACTAGCCCTTGCAACAAGAGACTCCATAACCCAATTGATAAGGCACTAGTCTATTTTTCATTATAGATCTAAAATCATTGCATTGGTATATGTGAAAAATAGAGATTTTGTAATTGTCTAAATTGGAAGTTGTTCTTCATGTTATAATATTGATTGAGCTTATAAGGTGTCTCCTTTGGCCAAGTGATTCTCTTGATGTTATAAACGTAATGCTACAACCATTAGGGTTGTTGCAAACTCTCTTTTATCATATTTTGTCACTTATTGTACTGCTGAAAATTGCAAGTAAATAGTGTTAATTATTCTTCTTGTCAATGGACATTTAAGTTCTCTTCTTATGAATTTCATTGGCTAGAACTTGCTATTGTAGCAAAATTTTGATATAGCCACAACGATTCCCTAACATATTTTTTATAACATCATTTAGCATCCCTAATTCACCATCAAAATTTGTGTCTAAATATTGGGATATTATCTACATGTTTAGGGCTTAAATACCCAATAATTATTTGATGTTTTGTATGGTTGATTTTGCAGCTAGTAACATTTTTATTTGTTGATCTATATATTTCCGTACTGCTATAATTTGGGACAACAATATTAAATCGTTGATCCCCCTTTGATTTAAGGCTTGGTTTATGATCATTTGTCTTGTTCTGGGCACAAAACACTTTTCAAACTTCTCCTCCTTCACAAGACTCTTTTCCAGGCCATTCTTAATCTCCAAGTTTGACCTATAGGGTTTTCACTCATCATCAAATCTCTTTCCATCCCCCTAAGGTCACCAGGATTCCCCTCTTGTGGTGATTTGTCATCATTAAAGCCAGGGGAGTGTCTATCTAAGGTGAAAATGGGTAGGTACTCCCATAGTTGTCTCACTTCTGTGGATTGGGTTGGGTTTTTCCCAATCTACATATTGTGCGAAAACATATAGTATTAGAAAATAACTTTTACATTAATAATTTTCATCAACTCTACTAGATTTCATATTACAGTGGAGATGAATTCCACTAAAACAAAAGAAGTTTCTAATTAAATGTAAAGGATTATAAAGGTAAGTATACAAAGTATTAGTTAGTTGGGTCTAACTTGAGTGGTAGAGAGGAGAAGTTGTTATCATCCCCACATAGGTTCAAATTCCACTTCTGACATGTCACTCTTTGCAAGCTTGTTATTGATTAGGGATATTCAAGAGAAAATTATTGATTGGGGCTCGTAGAGTACCAACAATCTCATTCTTGTTTATAGGCTAGAGGATGGGAGCTTGGCAATATGGAAAAAAAGGTATACATAATATTCATATGGATAACAAATTGGAAGGATGACATGTTAATATCTACATAAAAATAAGGTGTCTAGGGGCCCTTAATTGTACAAAAAGAACCGAGGGGTGGGGTAATCCACAAATTTTCTATACGTGTGTTATTTTGCAGTGATATATTGAATTTATATCGTGCAAAAGAAAGGAGTGGAGGTAATCCTTCAACTTCTTCTATGTGATGGTATGCATCTTTATAACAATGTCTTAAATATAGACAATACATTGAATACACATACTACCACAAACTCATCTTGACTTAGGTTTCATATACAACTTAAGGTTGTGAATCTTAAGAATTCCTATCTAGAAATGCACAATTTTGACCAAAGTATTGAATATTGAAAATATGCAACCTCAAACTTTGTAAGAAATTTCATATCAAAGGTGGATTGAGATGGAATGAGTAATAGAGGTTCTCCAAATTTTCATCAAACTATGATTATGTTTTTGGCATGGATTTGGCACTCACATTCTCAATTATGGTTTTGGGAGGTCCAAATCACTTCGTCATAATGAAAGAGTGTCATAACTAATTAGCTAAATTATTTCTAGCCATCTAAGGATCGTCAAAATCTCCCACGGAAAGGGATCAAAATGATTATGGAATGATTTTAACAATATTTTCTCATCGTATTCTTTGAATGGAATTTTTGTGTTGTAATTAAAAACAAATCGTGTATTAGTTAGAAATTCCCTATTTTTAATTTTTTTAACCATAATAGGAGAATATTATTTGGTTAAAAAGATGTAGCTAATGCTTACAACTTATTACATAATCTTGCTTTAATGGGTCAGAGCCTTGAGTCAATAGACTCTTTGATTTTACATTAGATAGTTTACTGAAGACTACACAAACTATATTCCATATTCTCATAAATATTTCCACCTTCACAAGATGTCCTAGATGCACATGCTTTGCAAAGCATTTTAAAAATCAAGAGACTCAACTAAAACAATGAAAACTATTAACCTCTTCCTATCTGGATTCTGATAAGGGGGACTATTGCTTCTCTATATCCATTAGCTCTTTGAGTTGGTGCGTAGCATGATCTTCGTTCAACTCTACTTTGGTAGAGCTTTCAATTCCCATGTTGGACGTCATCGAGAGAGAATCCTTGTGAATGTTGAAAGCTAAGTTCTAGAGCATGCTACATTTGGCTTCTAAAATATCCATTATTTTCCTTTGTTTCACTAACATGCTCATTATGTTTGTGTGCTAGGTGACACAATAGTGATCATTGTCTTGCACCTTGGAGTTCACAGAAAATAGTGAAACCCTGTTTGACTCGATCTGCTCCTCATGGCACCTCAACACTCTCCTAAAATCCATAATGTCCCTATTGTCCATTATTGCAATGTGAAACCTTAAAACTACAAAATGAAATTGGTTTTTGGAAACACTATCTGCTAAGGATTTACCACCCAAAGAGGAAGAAGAGATGGCCATCAATTCTCTTAGTAGGTAATCTACCATTCTAGAGATGATAAGGTTTGTAAATATTGAAACAAATAAGAGGCCAACTACGGGATTAAGGACAAAAACATAAAACCCTTTCAACTAGAAAACAAGACCATAGTACAAAAATCATTCCATAATAGGATTCTTTCTAGAAGCCAATGATACAGGGCTATTTAGCCAGTGTGAGGAAAGTCTAGTGGAAAAGGGAGTAGATAGACCAATGAAAATCAAAGAGAGGTAAATTGAAAACCAAAAAATTGAATACAAGTAACCTACAAGCCAAAGGACTAGAAAAACAAAATACTAGACCCAGGATCCAGGCCCCAAGACACCTTCTTCCCCAATAATCTTTGCAAATTTCCTCCCTTCCTTCACCATATATGAAATATTCCTATTCTCTATCCTAAATCATATGTCCCAGAGAGTTAATAGCAGATGGGAATGGTCGGGACTATACCCAATTTGCATTATTCCCATGAGATTATTCCCACAATGTCGATATGTTACTGTCCTAGAGAACTCGAGAGGGGATTACACACACAGGAAGGAATGAGATCTACCCTTTGATCTCTCGTCCCCAACCCACTACCATGAAGAATTTGTCATTGAGCCATGTGATTAATAAATGTTGAAAGGATTGGTTAAAAACCAATGATTATGGGATAATATGGTTGGATCCCTCCCCATTTTGAATGTATTGGACTAAGGTTAAGGACGAGTTCCTTTTATCTCAATGATTCACTTCTTTGTTGAAATATCTTATCACATGAAATAAGGAAACATTTCCTAAGGTTTTAATTTCTACTCTTGTTTTGTCTAAGATCAAGGATAGCTTGGAGTTCACCTGTATGGAGTCACCACTCATACCTTTGATAGCTATCAAGGAGTCTCCCAACACAATCAACACTACAAGGGAACACCTTTTTACGAATGTTTTTACGGAACCTCCCCAAAAAATCTATCCCTTCTTTGTTTATAGCAAAGGTTGTTAGCGAAGGAGGGTGGTTGAATGTTTTTGTGGAGTTTTTTTACTAGTGTTCCTTTATGGTACATATGCACCAGTGTGCACATAGAAAATAACTCATTGGTGCTTAAATTTTCAAAAGCATCATCATACATTATAATAAAAATAACAATCTCCAATCAAAGTGCATCGGTGTTGTTGAACATTATGCCCCAATGTGCATCATTATCACCAAGTACACCAGGGTAGGGTAAATAAAAAATACCAAATCAATTTTCATTGTTACACTTCATCTTGTGCTTCCAAACTCTCAAGAAAGCACCAATTCTCACCCTCCTTCCAAAGACGCCATGTTTTTAATGCTCTACAATGACTTGGATAGCTCCTTTGGTAGATTCTACACATTTTCGAATTTTGGAAATTACCAAAAAATTTAATTTCCTCTCAATGGTGAAACCATACCTCCTCGGGACATAAAACTATAGGTACATTGTTTATTACCTTCCTATTTGTCTTTATATCCCATTAAAATTTGAATTTAGCTTAAATTTTTACATTTTTTCAAATTTTGTTTCCAATTCCACGTGGTGCGCTTGAACGCTTCAGCTCGCCCCAAAGCAATGTGTCCTATGCTAAATTCATAGCAAGAATCGTTGTCGATGCGTCTAATATAAATGTACGCATCGATGTCATTCAAGGAAGAGCACCACAATAAATTTATAAAAAAATGTGGTGCGTCCTTTTACCCCGCAACCAGCGTGTCCTTTCGAATGCCTCACAATTAGCGCATACTTAGTTTCTTCCTGCATAAGAACATTCCATTTAATTAAGCGCACCACTAACTTTATGTTCCATAAAATTTATCGTAGTGATGCAACCATTTTAAAGAAATGCACTGGGGTTGTTTACATAATTGCACCGGGATAGATATTGGTCAACTTGGCATAGTGGGGTTCTCATTGGACACCCCGTGACTGATTCTCTATGTTTCACAATGCACCACTGAAGAAAAGGTCGGTGATCCAATATCACAGTAGCACCAGTGCGTTAGCAGTAACACATCGCACCACTTAAGTTGTGATAAAACAATTTAACCTATCAGTGCCCATAGGTCCAACAAATGCACCGGTGTTGTAAAGAGCACAACAATAGGGAGAATATTTCATAATCTATTAGTGTGATGCATCTTATTAGACACACTACTAAAATACCTAGTAGTGAGACAATAAGAATGGAGCACCAGTGCGTAAACACTAACAGTATGCATCGCGATAGATTTTGAAAAATAAACATAGTGGTGCCTCTTTTGTGAGGCTTCATCTTCGATGTGTTATTAAAGACAACGAACCACTAAACAACATGTAAGTTCTCTGGTATAACGGGTGCACCGGTGCTTTTAATTTAACAAAGTGCATCAGGACAGATATTGATTGACTTGGCATAGCGAAGTGTATCATTGGATGCCCTGTTGACTGGTGCTCTATGCTTCACAATGCACCAGTAAACAAAACATCAATGCTCCAATATCACGGTAGCATCGGTGTGTTAGTAGTAACACATCACATCACTTAAGTTGTGAAAAAACAAGTTAACCTAGTGGTGCCCATAGGTCCAACAAACACATCGATGTTCTAAAGAGCACAACACCGGGCATAATATTTCATAATCTATTAGCACAGTAAGTCATATTCAACACACCACTAAAATATGTAGCGGTGTGACAATAAGCGTGGAGCATCAGTGTGTAAACGCTAATAGTACGCATTGCGATAGAATTTGAAAAATAAACATACAGGTTCCTCTTTTGTGATGCCCCGTCTCTGGTGTGTTATTAAAGGCAATTCACTGCTAAACAACATGTCGGTTCTTTGGTAAACCGTCACATTGGTTCTTTCTATTTAACAAAGTGCATTGGTAATTTTGCGTGTCATAAATTTTAGCGGAGTGATGCATCTTTGTTGAAAAAATGAACCGGTGCAATTAAAAGAAGTGCACTGAGAAAATAAAAAAATTTAACCTAGTGGTGCCTTTAGGTATAGAAAATGCATCGGTGTTGTAAATAGCACGACGTTGGGACAATTATTTCACAATTTAACAAAGTAGTGCATCTAATGGGGCACACCGCTAAAATATGTGGGGGTGCAACAAGAAACACAGTGCACTGATGTGTGTTAGTAATAAAATTGCATGGTGGTGTTTTTCTTATGATATAGAGGACCATGGGCGATGCATATGTTTTGCTTATAGGTGCACTAGTTACTTTTTTAGACTTTTTTGCAAAAAAAATCAATTTTAGATTTTTTTGCAAAAAAAAAAAAAAATAAAAAATAAAAAATTAAATAAACGTTATTTATATACGTGTGTATTTTATAATTTAAATTTATTTTATCTATATATATGTGTCTAACAATATTTGTATGTGAATCAAATACGACAACAAGGAGATGAGGAGCATCAACAACAACAGTTGGTCAAAATGTACACATTTGTACGTGAGTGGGAGGCCAGGGAGAGGGAGAGGGAGTTGTTCCCTTGACCTAATTCACAGTAGACACATTCCCTTTTGATGGATATTGGCCTCCTAAAGTTTTATGAGGAGGGTACATCCCTTGGGGGGAGCTCTTTGTTGTTACAACAATTGATATGTCATTAGGATCATGATCGACACGTGTTCAGGGTCGGTCCCAATCTATGGTATCATCGTATGGACAAAAATGTTTATTTCATCATTGGGTTGTCTAATAGGGGGGAAGATTTTCCCTAGATCCCTGAACTACTGCATGGTGTTGTAGGAGAGATCTAACTGGAATATGTGTAGAAGTATGTTCATCTAGACATTTATTCCTCTTTGGAATTTCAAGTTCCTGGTGGCTAGTTGTGGGTACGTTCATTTGCTAGATAGGAGGTTAGGTGAATGTGTCTTATTATCTTCTCAGCATTGTCACACATTAGCTCTAATGGGTAGCGCATTAGTTGTTCTTTCTTACATTATGTAGATATTTTAGTGAGAGGCCCACATTAATTAGGTGGTTGGAGAATTTTTTGAGACAATTTTGTTTTGCATTATATCACTATCACGCCATTTTAAATGGGATGAGTTTCTTCCCATTCGTGTCAGAGTTATTTACACTATTTTTTTTTAGGCTTCATGCCACTTGACCAATAGTACCCTACTTTTCTAATAGGACTATACTTGATTCACGTATGCACATGTGGGGGAATATGTTTCCCAAGAGGGGTCATCTCAAGTTTCCCATTACTCTGATCAATAGGGATGTATGTGATTTATTTCCTAGGAAGGACAATCCTATCCTCCATATTGTACAATACCCGTATACAGGAATGGATTGGAGAGGATGTCCATACATCCAATTTACAGCAGCTGGGCCACTAGATGAGAGAGATAATATTATCATTATGTTTTGATAAATATAGTTGCATATTTTTATGTCTTATTTAATGCACATGTAATTTACTATGACATTTTGCTCCAATTATGTTATTATTATTATCTATTGTTTTGCAAATATTAGCACATATGTTGGCGATGAGCCTCCCCAACATGATGAGGATATGGAGGAGGAAGAGGACCATCTTGTAGTACAAATACCTCTCATGCCACGTAGGCTGGATCCAAGATCCCGGATAGAGGTGGTAGATCACGTATGTGGTATCATGATTAGTCATGGAGTAGTACCCACACCGGTTAGAAACATATTATGAGTATCATATGTGTCTACTATATTAAAGAGTCTACCTCGTGACATGACATTTTTGATGCGTCATATTGTCGATGTCTTCAACCTCATTGAGAGGTAGATGGCTCCTGCTCATGATCCTACTCCATCTAGCTCATCAACAGACCCATCCACATCCTCTACTCTACCACATGGTCCTCCTCCTCCTCCTAATTCTCCACCACATAAGTCAACTACAGCATCCAACGATCCTCCTGCTTCCCTCCACATGTGTCTAAACCTACATCCACTTATGATCCTCCTCCTCCCCCTCCATGCATGTCTGCTCCATCCATCTCTAATCCTCCTCCCCCTCCACGCATGTCTGCTCCATCCATCTCTAATCCTCCTCCTCCTCCCCCTCCAAATGTGTATGCACCCTCTAACTATCCTCTTGCTTCTCCTCCACATGCATCATCATCCACTAATCCTCCTCCTCCACTTGTGTCACCATGCACCAATCTTTCTCCATCTCTTCCCCATGTGTCATCATCCATCGATCCTTCTCATCCACATGTGTCGCAAGCTCTTGATGCTTTGGAAACTATGTTCACATCTAGTACTGCTACACAAGTTGATGATCTTGATAGAGAGAGATTTGATAGTGTACTTATGTTGACATTTATTTCTAACGTTATTATCGATAAACCATGTACCTCTGCTAGCAGAGACATTGATGCTTCTAGCTCTGGTGGTGGACCTAGCTAGTAGTGGTATTGATTGACATGTATATTGATAATTTTGTATTTGAATTGAGATGTATATATGGCATGTTTATTGTATATTGTTTTGAGATGTCTGTTTGACATGTATATGTTATGTTCCGCAATAAATATGAAAATATAACTTCAAAAATAACTCAAATCATTCACATAAAATACTTAACACAAAAAATAGAAAAAACCCCGAGGTAGGGTAACACCATAAAATAATCCTTATGGAAGGATAACACTCCTCGAGCAATGCTTGATACATTCACAATATTCTTCACTATGCTCATTACATTGCTCATCCATTTCTTATATAATACTACATGTGAACATTCTAAAGAAGGAACCTTCTAGAAACCCTTCTCACATTTATAATATTCACACTAATAAATCTAACTACCATAGTGGGTCTTATTTAATAATATAGTGGACCTAGTCCACCTTACATTGAATGGCCTCCACTATTATCACTATGGGCCCTTGGGTTCCCCTTATTACCTTCCTAGATACACTACATGTCCATCTCCCTTCACTTGTTCTATCGTCGAAACATGGGAAAAACCCATATAATATGACCATCTCAACAATGTAGCCAACTGGTACCAAGTATGTGAATCCATCCATCCTATTGGAAGATGAAAATTATGTACAATTGTTGCCTCTCCACCCTCATTTTGATCTCAACCTCACTCTGATGCCAATTATTATGTTCCATAATAAATTTGAAAATATAACTTCAGAAATAACTCAAATCATTCACATAAAATACTCAACACAGAAAATGGACAAAACTCTTGAGGTAGGGTAACACCATACATTAATCCTTAGGGAAGTATAAAACTCCTCAAGCAATGCTTGATACATTCACAATATTCTTCACTATGCTCATTACATTGCTCATCATTTCCTTATATAATACTACCTAAGAACATTTTGGAGAAGGAATCTTCAAGAAAGTCTTTTCACATTTATTATGTTCACACTAATATATCTAACTACCATAGTGGGCCTTATTTAATAATATAGTGGACCTAGTCCACCTTATATTGAATGGCCTCTACTATTATCACTATGGGCACTTCGATCCCCCCTATTACCTCCCTAGCGACAGTACATTGAGGTATGGTAACACAATATATTAATCCTTATGGAAGGATAACACTCCTCAAGCATACATTCACAATATTATTCATTATGCTCATTACATTGCTTATCCATTATTTATATAATACTACCTAAGAACATTATAGAGAAGAAACATTTTAGAAAGCTTTCTCACATTTGTTATGTTCACACTAATATATCTAATTGTCATAGTGGGCCTTATTTAATAATGTAGCGGACCTAATTCACCTTACATTGAATGACCCCCACTATTATCATTATGGACCATTTGCCTCACCTATTACCTCCCTATATATACTACATTTCATCCCCCTTCGCATGTTTGGTTCTTGAAACATGGGAAGAAACCATACAATATGATTGTCTCAACAATGTAGCCAACTAGTACCAAGTGCATAAATCCATCCATCCTAATGGAAGATGAACATTATGTCCAATTTCTACCTTGCCACCATGGTATTGATCTTGACCCCTCCTTTAGTTCCATGGGATTGTTTCTCTATCCTAATAACATCCTACTATGTGGGTATTTCTCCATGCACCTCTTGATTGGTTTCCTTTTTGGTGCCTTGCTTGTCCATAATCAGTGTGGTGGTGCTCACGCACTTGCCTCAATGATTTTTTTTTCTCTATGTGGTGTGGATGGTGATATGCATCAACCTTATCTCTCAATTATGCTTGCTTGGACTTTTCAACATGTGGCTCCTTCTATTCTTCTCTGTCTTTATGCACTTCTCAGTTCTTTTCTACAATTACTTTTGTAGCCTCTGCTTTTGATTTAACTTGTTATTCTTGAAGAAATTCTTTGCTTTACCCTGTGGGCCCTTGTTTCCAACTAAGAGACACATCCTGCAATGTAATTTTCTTTTTATTTTATCAAATTTTCGAAAAATTCTTTTTCACTTTAATATTCAGTGTACCAATAGTGGCCATCAAAGGATATCCAAGAATAATATCCACATCATGCATATCAATGGCAAAAAAATTAGAATGTAATACATATTTGTCCATGGTTAACTTCAAATCTATAAAAACTAGAATATTGTTTCCCTCAACCTATGTGTTTTTTATATTTTTGGCCCGAACTTGAAATCTATTAACCAATTGAGCATTGATAAAATTATGCATGCAATTAGGGTTAATAGAAACAATAGCCTTATCTTGACTATTGGCATGAGATCATTTGTCTAAAATTAATTTTTCAAGTTCTTCCTTGGAAAGTAACAACCATTTACAAAAGTCAAACCATTTCCACCATATGAGAGCATCTTCTTTGAAACCAAAGTGGAGATAAGATTTCCACCTCTCTTCCCATAATGACTCTTTGGATGTTATGAATTATTCAATACTAGGGCCATCGTCTTTTTCAGTAATAAATATCCTTCTTTCTGCAACCCAAAAATAAAACTAGGGATTATAAAAATAACTTACTTTGCAAATCCTGACTTTTTCAAGAAAAACCTTGAAAATTTGTTGATTTTAAAACGTTTATAACTTCACGTCTCGCACTCCATTTCAACTGATATTTTTTTTTCAAAATTGGGTATTTTTCCCAGAGGAATTCAAATATCCAATTTCTTTTTTTGCAAATTATACTAAAAAAGTTTCATAATTGAATTTGAAGTGTGTCACCCTCTTTTACATTTGAAAAAAAAAATCTACAAAATAAAAATAAAAAAAATATTTCTTCTTTGGCTAAAGGAAGAGCTCTGATACCAATTGTTATGTTCCACAATAAATCTGAAAATATAAATTTAGAAATAACTCAAATTATTCACACAAATTAATCAAAACAAGAAATAGACAAAACCCTAGAGGTAAGGTAACACCATATATTAATATTCATGGAAGAATAACACTCCTCGGGCAATGATTGATACATTCACAACATTCTTCACTGTGCTCATTACAATGGTCATCCCTTCCTTATATAATAATACCTAATAACATTCTAGAGAAGAAACCTTTTAAAAATACTTCTCTCATTTAATATGTTCACCCTAATATATCTAACTACCATAGTGGACCTTATTTAATAATATAGTGGACCTAGTACACCTTACATTGAATGGCCTCCACTATTATCACTGTGGGCCCTTCACCTGCCCCTATTACTATTGGACAGTTGATTTGGAAAGTTGGTTGTCATTGAGTTAAACCCTTGGATATTTATGTCAACCCTTAGAGAAGTTCTGAAGCCCTAGATATATGGTTGAGATTTATGGTGAGTTAGTTGTCATTGATGGAGTGCTTGATGTCAGCGGGTGTGAGGGGTGCATTTGATGAAGTCTACATGAAGCCCCGAAGGTGTGGTTATGGTACCCGAAGTTGGTTGAGGAATATGGACATGAAGGAAGGTGCAAATGCAGGTATGACACTCATATATGGATAGTCCTTATTGTTAAGGTTTAAGTTATTATTAGGTTTCTTTTCAATTTACTAGATAACCATAGCATATATAGAATCACTGAGAGAAACAAAATCGCAATATACACAACATTTATCCTAGGAAACCCTCATGGGGAAGAAAACCCAACAAAAACTTCCTTAATATAGATAGCCAATACAATGCCAAGAGAATAAACCAAACACTACAAAAAGTCCTCTCACAAGTAATGCGCCTCTCTCTCTTCCTTCTTCTCCAACTACAACTCCAAACTTGTGCTCTAGATGATCAAATGAGTGAGTGAACAAATGAGGCGTTGGCCTCCTTTATTTATACAATATGGAAGGGGCTGAAAGGAAGTGACTTTTCACTAGCAGGGCCGACTTCTCTTTCTGGGTGGTTAGAACCATTTTAATTTATTATGGGGAGCGACTTCTCATTTTTCATATTACAATTAGGGTTTGACCAATCCACAAAAGGGGATTTGGTCATTTACAATGCCTGACATGATCAATCCACAAAAGGGGATTGATCTAATGAATAATACCTCAATAATAAAATAGAATACTCTTTGCAGTTACAATATTTCAACACTCCCCCTTAACAATAAGGGCATTCTACAACATCATCAAGAGAGAGAGAGGGAAACAACTTCAACAGCATCTGGAACACTGACTGGCATATCTATAAATCATCGAAAGTTTTTCTCATCATCATCGTTCACAAAATGGAGTCGGAGTAGCATCATCATCCTCATTAGCATGAGGCTGAAGTAACATCGTCATCTTCTTTAGCATGAGGCTAAAGTAATATCATCAACATCTTTAGCATGAGGATAAAGTAACATCATCATCTTCAACATTAAAGTTGAAATAACATCATCATCATCATCTTCATCAAGAAGATGAAGTGGCATCATCAACATCTGCATCAACATGGATTAGTATAACACTAATATATCATCATCATCAATAATAGCAACAACACGACACAAAGGCTAGAGCATCATCAACATCAACACTAGGCTAAGAATCTTCAGCACGAAGCTGGAATCACAACACGAAGCTGGAAACACAACATCATCAGCACGAGGCTGTAAACACATCATCACAACACGAGGTTGCCAACACATCATCATAACATGAGGCTGCCAACACATCATCACAACACGAGGCTGGCACATCATCACAGCACGAGGCTTGCACATCATCAACATGAATTTGGAATCACAACACAAGGATGGCACATCATCACAGAATGAGGCTGGAACATCATCATAGCACAAGACTGGCACATCATCAGCATGAAGCTGGCATCACAGCACAAGGCTGGCACATCATCATCACGAGGTTGGCATCACAGCACTAGGCTGGCATCACAACAACATTTTGTGGTACTCTGACAGATCCAAAGGACCTACCCAGGAATCAAAAATATTCCCTAGGATATGAAATCCTAATGGAGCTACCACGTGGTACTCTGAAAAACCCAAAGGATCTGCCCAGGAATCATAAGATTCCCTAGGATATAAAAACCTAACGGAGATACCACTACTAATCAGGATACCATAGTATCATCAGCACTACTTCCCCTTTCAAGGGAGGTCCTTTCGGACTATACCAATCGTGTCTCGAAAGTTCTCAAACTTTACACGAGACAAAGGCTTGGTCAACACATCTGCAACTTGTTCATCCGTGCTAAAATACTAGATCTTTATGGCTCCTCTCTGCACCATATCACGGATGTAATGATATCGGATCTCTATGTGCTTTGACTCAATATGGAACACATCATCTTTATACAAATCTGGTTATCACATAGGATCACAATGGCTTCCATATCTAGATCAAATAGATCTGTCAACAACATCCGGATCCATATGGCTTCAAAACTAGAGAAACATGCAACAATGTATTCCGCTTCTGCTGTGCTCGGAGCAATGTTGAATTTCTTCCTACTCTGCCATGAGATCATGGCTGACCTCAGACTGAAAAAACATCCTGAAGTGCTCTTTCTATTAGAAACACTTCCAGATCAATCTAAATCGGTGTAACCACTCAGTCTGAAGTCATGATCTCTAGTGTAATAGAGACCAAAATCCAATGTACCCTTAAGGTATCTCATCATATGTTTTGCAGCAACAATGTGAACATGTATGGGTTCTACCAAATACTGACTCAAGTCAAAACATATATCTAGCCTGGTATTCGTCAAATACATCACTGAACCAATAATATGTCTGTACATAGTAGCATCAACCAATCCTGACGAGGTATCTACCAGGAGATTCAACTTCGTTTCCATGGGTGTGTACATGGATTTTCATTTCGACATGTCAACCCTTTTCAATTTTAACTGCATACTTCCATTAGTTAAGGAATATATTCTTTGTTCTCTGCCAAACTTCAAGACCTAAGAGATAATGCATTTAGGTCTTCCATCAAAATCTGTGGTGAGATTCTTTTATAATCTATGATGAGATTTTCTTCATCTTATCAAAGATACATCATCTACATATAGTAGTAACATCACTGTCTCATCATTCATAACCTTGAGATAAAGGTTAGAATCAACTTTATTCTTGGTAAATACAAAGCTCTCCAGGAAACTGTAAATTATGTTGTATCAAGCTCTGGGAGCTTGCTTCAATCTATACAGAGCCTTCTTCAACTTGCAGACATGAGTCTTCCTGTCTTCAACTTCAAATCAAATTTTTCACATTACTTTGTACCAATCTGTTAAAATTGCTTAGTTGCAACTCAATATGCACAATCATGTGCTAGCTCTATGTGCTCTCTGCAAAGCACTATTTATCTCACTGCTTGAGAGTATGTCCTCTCCTCTTTCTACAATTTTTCCTTCTGGGAATGGGACTCTGCATCTGCACCTGCTCTAAAGCTGAGAATGGTTTCTCCATTCTCACTGTGACTGCTGAAATATGGAAGTAACTCCTCTACTCCATCATGGCATAAACTTCATCTGAAACTGAGAGTGGCTCAATAACTAATACTAAAGGTAGCTCTTCTTCTTTCATGGAGGTAACTCTATCTTTCATTGTAGTCATGTCTCTGCGACCCGACTAATCTAATGCACCAAATACCACTCAATTTTTAAATATGGGGATTACTCCCCCTGCATTTCATACTATATGTGAATCATGGTTGTTCTGGCTGTCTTCATAAATACTGGAACTATTTCTTCAATAAGTGTCTCGTCATAGTATTCTCCCTTTTGCTAGGAGAATCCTCTGGACACACATCATGCTTTGTACATCTGCAACATGCTTGATCTATATAGATCAATCTTGGAAGTCAATACTGACTTCTCTTCTAGTCTCACAGAAGAATCCATATCCTAGTCTTTATGACTGGCTTCCTTCTTTGTCACTGAAACAAGGGAATCTTCCAGGATATTTCATATCTCCTAGGAGTCTATGAAGTTACAATCTAGTCTTCTCATGGCATCTGTCTCCTAATACTGGAAGTTGTCTCTTCATCTGATCCTTTCTGAGATCAGGCTTATCCTTGATTTCTTATGAGTCTACAAGGACTTCATCATCTCTTACAGGGTATACTTGGTGTTGAATACCAAGTCTAAGTATGAAAGACTGAGTCAAGTTTCAAACGAGTTTTGCTTCCCGTCAAGTTGGATTCATTAACCTTTGAACAATTCTACTGTGAGATCTTGATCTAATGTTCGATCATCTTTGGAGCCTTCTTCTCCTTACAATTAATCTTCATATGAGATACTTTGAATCTAAAAAGATAGCTTCTTCTTCATCTTCTTTGGTACATGAGTGTATATGGTCATGTACATAGTCTTCTTCATGTCTCATATAATATGTTGCCTTCAACAACCTTCACTATAACTTCCTCGGGATTATCACCTGTGACCTGAAACAAGGTCAACAAAACAACAAGCAAGAATAATAGTCTTTTGATAATAGTAGATAAAACAATAGCACGAACAATCCTCAGAGTAGTTCCTTTAGAGCTATCACTTGTGAGTTGTCTTCAAGCAAAGATCTAAAGTAAGAAATACAATATGAAATGAGGTCAACACTCTTCTAGTGTTGTGATCAAACATTCCTCCGTGGTAACTTGGAATCAACACAAGAAGTTTCTCCTAGAGGAGATGTTAGTTGTATCTGTTACATTAAGCATTTATCTCAATATGCTCACATGCTACCAAGTATAATACTTTTCAAATACTGCTACCTCAACTATAGTGTTTACTTGTAAAGGGGTAGTTATCAACTTTGTCATGTGCAACTTTGAATTTTATCAACTTAATTAATCAAACCTAGAACCCGGAGTCTTGTCCTCAAGAATGAGTGCGTGTTTATTTTCTTCCAAGTCCCCTTCACTCAAGATGACAAGTTCTTTCTTCAACCTGTCTTTTGTACTAGGACAATATGTTATATTGACAGAAGGTTGGATTAGAGAATAAACTCTATGATCTCAACTTTAATCCATCTAATACCTTGACTTTAATTTTGACCAAAGGTTAGTATGATGGCTTCAACATGCAACACTGATCAAAATAATGTCATAACAAATAGTTGTATATCAGAATAATCAAACCTGGGTTGCATTATTCCTCTGAATGTGTTGGATCTTGAGATCCTTCTGGATCTATGGCAAGAGATCCCTTCTCTTGCAAATACCCTTTAAAGTTTAACAATTTAAACATATGTGAGTACATACCTCTTATAGCATTTGTAGGTAGTGGCACCATCTAGTAGCAGCGGTAATAATTACCAACTCTTGAAAACTTCAAGGGTGTCTACAACTGGTATTACAGTTGATACTTCAACTGATACTGCAACTGCAATTGATACTGCAACTGATTCTGAAACAACAACTGCAATTGCAACTTAGGGTTTTATGAGGAAACCCTAATTTTTCAAACTTGAAATTTTGAAATTCTGATCCAAGGGCTAGATGTGCTGAGCTGAGGCGAGTAAGCTCATACAGTCAGATTTCTGAAAATCCAAATTTTTCCCCCTCAAACTTGACCAACAGATTTATGGACTGGTGCTTCTGGTTTTCTAGTACTTTTGGTTTTCTAGTACTTCTAGTTTTCTGGTACTTTTGGTTTTCTGGTGCTTCTGGTACTTCTGGTACCGGTGAAAACTAGGGTTTCACTTTTCGGGAGTTCTATCCACTGAAAAGGTGCGCTGAAGGTGCAAAAGAGTTCCTTGGGCTAGGGCACACATTTCTAGATGGCTTTTGCGCTGAAATTACTCTTCAATAAAAATCCCTAATTTTCTTGTACGACAACAGTGACGTTTTTCCTTTTTCTTGTGAAAGATGCTCTCTCCAACTTATCTCTCATACCATGTTAAGGTTTAAGCTATTATTAGGTTTCTTTTCAATTTACTAGATAACCATAGCATAGATAGGATCACTGAGAGAAACACAATCACAAGATACACAACATTTATCCTAGGAAACCCTCATGGGGCAGAAAACCCAACAAAAACTTCCTTAATATAGATAGTCAATACAATGCCAAGAGAATAAACCAAACACTACAGAAAGTCCTCTCCCAAGTAATGTGTATCTCTATCTTCCTTCTTCTCCAACTGCAGCTCCAAACTTGCGATCTGGATGATCGAATGAATGAGTGAACAAATGAGGCGTTGGCCTCCTTTATTTATACAATCTGGCAGGTGTTGAAAGGAAATGTTTTTTCACTGGCAGGGTCGACTTCTCTTTCTGGGTGGTTAGAACCACTTTAATTTATTCTGGGGGCGGACTTCTCTTTTTACATATTACAATTAGGGTTTGACCAATCCGCAAAAGGGGATTTGGTCATTTACAATGCCCGACATGATCAATCCACAAAAGGGGATTGATCTAATGAATAATACCTCAATAATAAAATAGAATACTCTTTGCAGTTACAATATTTCAACACTTATCGTTCCATTTTTGGTGATAGGTGGTACACCACGTAGTTCCTCACGGTTAGGGAGATATGGCTTTGTGAAGTTGGAAGCCCCGAAGAATGGTCAAGAAACCCCTAAGTGGTTAGAAGTCAATCAATGAATGGGTAAAGTGGTTGCAACAAGAAAGTTCAAGAAGCCCTAAAAATAAAGAAAGAGGCACTCCCGCGGGTTGCCTAGGGAACGTCACGTGAGGCCCCATGTGACAGGTAGTCTTTGTCCCACAAGGACAAGACAAAATTGGGGAGAATGTCGGTACCATACTGTTGAAGGCTGAGGAAGAATTACAGGTCAATATTATAGTACAACAGGTCAGCTACAAGTTACAGGTATGCTTGTGTGATTATCTCTTATGCTTGGTGATGGTATGTACATGCTTGAGAGTGTTAGCTTTTATAGCTCTAGAGGTACTTTTCATGTTTTGTCTTATATGCGGAAGTGACCTTGCATTTGCACTACTAGGCACTTGACTTTGAAATAGGTGTTTTATAAAGTTGTAATAAAGTGACTCTTTTATGAAAGTGACTTTTTGTAAAAGTGACCTTCTAATGTTTTATTAAAGTGACTTTATGTCATAAAATACACTTATGTCATAAAGTGGAAAATTACTTTGCTAAATGTAAGTGATTTATTTTGGAGGGAATGAATCATGTCCCTTGATCTTGTAAAGGCAAGATTAGATCTTGGCCTTTGGATTTAGGGATGGGGAAGGAGAAAAGTCATTTTCAGTTATAGGAGAAAGCTTAGGGTAGTGTGCAAGACAAGTAAAGATGAATTTGAGAGAGACCTTGGAAGAAAGTGTGAGTAGCAGATTTGGCACAATTTTCAAGAGAGATTGGGCACAAATCCCAAGGAATATTTCTGGTTGAGAGTTGTTGAAGTTTACAGTTGTGGTAGAGGTTGTAATGTACGGATCTGTACAATATGTACAACAAGGAAGAAGGGCACAAAAATCAAGTCACATGATGGAACATTTTTTTAGGCTAATTGAGGTTTTTTCTTGCTGCAAAAGGGCCGTATAGATCAATTCATACAACATTTTAGCATTGTTTTCGAGGTGCTAATTTGGAGCAGGCCATACAGGTTGTATTAAATTTTGGGCACGAAAATCAAGGAAGAAATTGTGTGGGACAATTTGGGTGTCTATAAGTGTTCTATTGATGCCAATGCATTATTGTTGTAACTTTTGGACTTCCTGAAGCTCTAATAAATCTCTCTCTTGGTGGGTTTCCCGAAACTGGGGTTTTCCCTAGCTAATTGTGTGTGCACATGTGTTTTGTGATTGTTGTTCATTGTTATTTTTCACTACAATACTTGCTTAGTAATGTGTGTTTCTGCTTATGATATAGTTTTATGTGGGTATTACATAGCATAGTTCATTTAAGAAAGAAATATGTGTTTACTAAGTGTTTGAAAAAATTCTTATGGAGTTAGTGTGCTTTTGTTACTGATTTTCTACATGGTATCAAAGCAGGTGCTTTAAGTTACAATGAGAAGTGTTATTTTGGAAAAGATTTGAAGGGGGGAAATTGGTTGTTTGTTTTTAATTGGATAGTTCATAGGGAGATGGATGCTTTCATCGGGAATGAGAACCGGTTGGAAGGGATTTCCAACTATTTGCAATGGAAAATCAGAATGTCAGTTATTCTCAGGGAGAACAAAATTTGGATATTTGTCATCTCTGTAGTAGTTTTTCCCACAACCGACCCTATTTGTTTGGATATTCCTGAGGGAAAGGAAGCCAAATCATAGAGGCTTATTTTGTATGGAGTGAAGGACTCACTTATCCCACACTTAGTCGAGAAGAACACAACTTTTGACATGTGGGAGACATTGAAAAACTTGTATGAGGCAAAGAATGAAAACCAGAATATGGCCTTAAAGGACAATCTACATGATACTAAGATGGCTAAGGGTAAGTGTGTGGCTTCTTATCTTACCTAAGTAGCACAGGTGAAAAATGAGTTGCATGTATTTGGGGAGGTCATTTCAAATTCAGAGTTGGTGAGGATAGCCTTGAAAGGATTCACCAAGGAATGGGAAGTATTCGTGAAGTGTGTGATGGGTTGAGAACGTCTTCCATACTAGAGCAGACTGTGGCACGATTTCACTCAAGAGGAGATCCGAGAAGGATCTCAAAGGAGTGGACAGAAGGGAGATGGAGTTGATGAAGAGAATATTTCTCTTGCAACAAAGAGAAAAAGTAAGAAGTGGGGGAGTTTTGGGAAAGACTTGAGAAAATTCATATGCTTCGTCTGCAACCAGTATGGCCACCTTCTAGCTCAGTGTCCGAAGAGGAAGAAGGAGAAGGAAGGGAAATTTGCAATAGTGATACCAGTAGTAGAGGAATTTGCAGACAAGTTTGAGAGGGCATTCTCATTGTTCACTCTCGTGTAAAGTGTCGGGAGTACTGGATTTTTGAGTGACAGTAGATGGATCATTGACAGTGGAGCCTCATGTCATATGACGGGAATATGGCGTATATTCCTCAGTATCAGAGAGATAGGTCCAGACCGACTAGTTGAAAGTGAAGGGGGAATGGCACGAACAATATGTGGAGTTGGAAGGGTCAAATTCAAGCTCACGTTTGGAGAAATCCTAGAGGTTGATGGAGTTATGTTTGTACCAGGGTTGAGGGTTAACCTTCTCTCGGTATCAGCCTTGGGAGATTTTGGATATGCGACATTGTTAAAGGGTCGACATGTCTTTATATACTGATAGGGATATAATCCAATTGAGCCACAGTTGATTGGTGATCGGGTTGATAGGTTGTACATTGTGTGAGGACAACCTACAATTGGAGATGAGTCAAATGAGGAGTAGGAGGCTCTTGAGACTGTAATGAGCCCAAGGATTCAATATTGATATCTGAGGGAAGAGAGGGAGTCTCTTCTGAGCACCGACAGGAGGCTCAACTGGTGTGAGTGGACAGAATCACAAGCTGGAGTGGATTCTCCTAGGATCTCAGGGTTCAGAGTGGCTACCAGGAGGAGGTCTTCAAGTTCGATTTCAGTGCATGTGTTGAAGTTGGCTCCAGGTTCAGAGGGAGATCCTACAGTGAACAGTGTGATGGACTTGAGGACAAGACTAGGTGATGGTGATGGCAGTGAGTACCACCCTCGCTAAGAGGGAGTGTTAGAGTTTATAGGTTTGGAGGTGGTCTAAATGTTTTGTCTTGTATGCAGAAGTGACATTGCATTTTCACTACTACGCACTTGACTTTGTAATAGGCATTTTATAAAGTTGTAATAAAGTGACTTTTTTATTAAAGTGACCTTGTAATATTTGATTAAAGTGACTTTATGTCATAAAGTGGAAAATTACTTTAGTAAATGTAAGTGATTTATTTTGGAGGGAATGAATCATGTCCCTTGATCTTGTAAAGGAAAGATTAGATCTTGGCCATTGGATTTAGGGATGGGGAAGGTGAAAAGTCATTTTCAATTATAAGAGAAATCCTAGGGTAGTGTGTAAGACAAGCAAAGAGAGATTTGAGAGAGAACTTGGAAGAAAGTGTCAGCAACAAATTTGGCACAATTTTCAAGAGAGATTAGGCACAAATCCCAAGGAAAATTTATGGTCGAGAGTTGATGAAGTTTACAACTGTGGTAGAGGTCGTATTGTATGGATATGTACCATCTGTACAATAAGGAATAAGGGCATGGAAATCAAGGCATAGGATGGCACGATTTGTTTAGGCTGATTGAGGGTTTTTCTTGTTGCAGTAGGGTCATACAAATCAGATCGTACAACAACATTTTGGCATTGTTTTCGAGGTGTTGATTTTGAGTAGGCCATACAGGTTGTACATACTTTTGGGACCATAAATCAAGGCAGAAATTGTGTGGGATAGTTTCGGTGTCTGTAAGTGTTCTCTTGCTACCAAATGCATTATTTATGTAACTTTTGGGCTTCTTGGAGCTCTAATAAATCTCTCTCTTGGTGGGTTTCCCCAAACTGGGGTTTTCCCTGGATGGTTGCCAAAATCTTGTTGTGTACATGTGTTTTGTTATTGTTGTTCATTGTTATTGGGTCAACATTGTTATTGGCGCACTTACCCTTGAATTTTGAAAAAAGGAAAAAATATAAAAATGAAATATATAAACGATTTAAATTAAAAAGAAAATTAAGAAAGTCAAAATAGAAAAAGGGGGGGAAAACCTAAGTAAAAATAAGAATTAGGGTTTGAGTCTGAATAAAGGAAAGGGGGAGGGGGAAAGAAAGGGACTTTTGCTGAGATTGGAGGTTTATGCTGGGAGAATAGAGACTGACTGATTGCTGGTAGGAGTTGGGAAGCCTCAGCCTTTTTGGGTGGTAGCTCAGCCTTGGAGGCGGGCTGAGGAGCTAGTTACTCTTTGGTTGTGTGTGGCCCCTTTGCGGCTCGGGGGGCTGAGGGGGAAGAAGAGTACCCCTAGCATTTGGCTGGGAGGTACCGGTGAGTTCGTTGTTGTCGGCAAGCAGGAGCAGGAGCAGGAGTGGCTGGAGCGTCGGAACCATTGCTGCAAACAAATCAGGCCAAGGTATGTTCCTGAAATGAGTAGAGTAGAATGCACAGTGATTTCCTGCTTCGATTATGGTTATATTATCACTTGGGAGGGTGTAAAGGTTCATTCTATGACTGTAAAATAGTATTTGTTTGCCTTCTGGACTGGGTTAACGTTTATTTTCATTTCTGGACTGGGTTAATACATTCCCTGGTCTGCGTAAAGTTATATTGGTATGGAGGGTGTAATGTGACATATGGCTGCGTGAAACCTTCCCTTCTCTGGTATTAATGTTGCCTRCGGGAAGTAGAGGCCCRTGGATTCCATTTCTTCTTTTTGGTCTCGCTTGTAATAGTTATTGTCTACCTTTGATATAATCCCTGTTATGAACATAACCCTTGACTTCGGCGCATGTATTCTACTTCAAATGAGCTAGGGTTGAAGCTTGTTCCTTTTAAAATGAGTTCGTACTCCTGATATGTGGCCTTTACTACGTTTTGTTACCATTTAACCCTTCACCATGACCTCGTTTTTGAAGCTATGCACGAGCTGTACCTTTCGGTTTTTTTTTCTTCTGATAGCTGAGACCATTGACGTGATTTGTAACGGAACAGATCCCTGTGCTACTGTATTAGATCCTTCCGTCTCTGTACTTTGGTGCGTCGACCACTATTACCTTCCTTCCATCATATAGATCTTTTACACCATATACAATCGAGCAAAAATTTTAATATGGAAGACAAAAAAAAAACCCTCCACAATGACTTATAGCTACACACCGAAAATCTTGGTTCAACTACACCCTTCAAGGCGAGTTTAATAAATAATAAAGCTTGGCAGAGCGTTTTCAGTTGAATTAATTCTGATGATAAGCAGTGAATAAGTTAAATGAACGTTGGGTTGATTGACATTTTGATTGCGGTTGGCAGACATTTAGTTCTGGAATGTTTTATTTGATTGCTGGAAAGTTTGATTGATTGTCGTCCATTACTCTCTCCGGTGCCTGCTGTGTAATTTGATTTTGATTCACAGTGTCGGTATTCACTTGTGATGAAGGGCGACGGGTTTCTGGTTGTTTGATTGCTGTACTATTCACACTCCAGTGACTGCTGTGTATATAGGATTTTAACCCAAGCGCCGTTATATACGTGTGATGAAGGAGGGCAGGCAATTTTGGTTTTGGTTGTTCAATTGCTAACCATTACTCTTCCTGCGACTGTGGTGCGAATTGGACTTGATCCACTGAGCCGTATACATATTCTTTGATGGTCGTGTAGTAGACTCGATCCACTGACCGATTCCAATGACAGCTGGTGTGCCTTGTCAATGAGTTTTTACATAATAAATTCGAGATAACGTTTCCTGGAAAAAGGTTAATTGAGCGAGGTAATGAGAGGTCCCTTGATTTTAATT
>WSFP011404408.1:0-25827 GCA_009831015.1 Picea engelmannii | reverse complement strand
ATTACCATATTAATTATCTTTTACATTAATTATCTTTTACATTAAGGTGGGGCTGACCTGTACCCTTTACACAACAATCAGGGTTACAGGTAAGTCTGACTCTTGAACAATATATCAAGGGATCTTATACACCCAATAGTGCTCAGCCACTAGGGGCACATCCACATGGATGTCCACATCTCTATCTGGTTGTGTCTCACAGGAGAACCACACTCGCTAGTGCTCAGCCACTAAGATCACGTTCACCTGTGCTCATCCACAGGCATGTCCAACTCAGCAGATATTCTTTCTCACTGCATTACACAGGAGATTCATCTAGAATTCATCATCTCAACTCTTTTCTCAAAGGAGGCTAATACATCATTTCATCTTTGACTCAAAACGATGCACTCATATCATGGGAATTCACACGTTCACTTGTGCTCAGCCACAGGCACATCTAACTCAAAAAATCTTATTTCTCACTGCATTACACAGGAGAATCATCTGGAGTTCATCTCAACTCAATGTAAGGAGAAGGCCAGTACAACTTTCTAGTTGTGTATCAAATAGGAACCACACACCCACCTCATGGGCTCTCTCTCAGGTCTGTGTCCTGGAGGATGTCTCACACAGTTGTAATCATCAACATTGTGTTCACCCCTAAAGAATGGTATAATGGCATAAGAGAGATCCATCGGCAATGTCCCTCCCAATATTTTAACCCATGATCTAGAAAATAGCATCCCAAACTTAGGGGGAACATATGCAACTACAATATCCATGACTATACTCTTCATGGGTAGTTGAGAGAGAGTAACAACCAAATATTTAATCACCCTAAGGAATTTCATCTTTCTTGAGTCAAAGGAACATAAATCATGATATGCTTTGGTGATTTCTAGACCCAGTTCATCCATGAGATACTTAGGAATTAAGTTATGGGATGCACCTGAGTCCATCAGGAAATTGTGCAATATTTTATCATGTACATTCAATGAGGTATAAAAATGAGGAGAGGAGTCATCTCTATCTTCTACTAAGGGCCCCAATATAACTACAGGTTTTTCATCTTGCAAATTTACTGATTCTGTTGAATGAGAAGAAAAATCAAGCTGCAACATTTTAGAAATGAACTTCTTGAAATCTTCATTCTTTATCAACTCTGGGAATGGGATTGAAATTTTAATCTTTTTTATTTCATTCTCAAAGCTAAAATAAGATGGGGATTTCATAATTTCTTTGATTTCTTGAATAGGGGCTTTAATCACAAGTTGATTATTTTGTTCTTCATTTCCTTTATTTAAGATATTTTTTGGATCAAGTTCAGGTGCATTCAGAGGTGGTTGTGGATTCAACCTCGTGTGTCTACCTTTGGGAGACACAGTTGAAATTTGGAGTTGCCAAGTGAAATATGCATTCTATTGTTTATTGGTTTTTGTGCACCATCAAAATCATTATTTTCTATTGTCGTACAACCCAAGGAAATGTCTTCAATTTGTTCCCCGACAACAGTGCAAAAAATGTTAGCACTAGAAGTCACACTTAGACTGATGTAAGTGCAAGCCCAGTACCCATCAGAATTTAAACTATAAGTGTTTGTAATTTGGCAAATGGATGGAAAAAAACCTTATAAAAGAATGTCAATCATAGATAACTCCATACAATATACACCGGCAAATAAGGCCTTGAATAAATTCAGATCAGGTTTTAAGAGATAAGGTAAGTAGGTGGAAGACTTGATGAGAAATGTGTGATATGTATATCATATACATCAATTAGCAATAACACACATATGAAGAAAACTCTATGAGATAACAACTTCTTAAAATCAAAGAGAAAGACTTTGATATACTTGTAAACAATATCACAATAGATCATTTATTGCAACAAAGATACAAACAACCAGATGAATCATTCAATAGATTGTAGTCAAAGTAAGATAGAAAAAATATGGTCAAGAAGTAAAACTAATTTCCATTATCCAAAGTGTCATAGTTCTGGTCCATACAATAGGAGAAACTCGGCTACATAGACAATATCAAAATATGAGTCCTCTCTCACACCATTCAAACCTCTCCTCAATATCACAATGCTCATTTTATAGTCTAAAATATCATTGACATATTTACAATTCGAATAAAAACTTCTTCATAGGATCCATGTGCCTAAGTGTGGCATGGCTACAGGTGTACAACAGAAAGAAAACAGAATTCTACTTTTCAGGGTGATGTTGGCAATGTTTGCATCATCTTTTTAAAGGTTGATGATATGTCCATTTGAGCACAGTCTCTTTGGGAAGGTGGCCTCCCATATCACAAAATACCTTCAGAAGGTTGATATGTATCCATATTGACATCTGGAAGTTTCTCTTGCCTCCAAAAACTTCAAAAATTTGAGTTCACGGTGTTGTGCTACGAACTATCCTGAAACAGCTAGTTTGCAGCGTCAGACGCTGTGAACTTTCCTGTAGCGGCCTATTTTATTATACCAAAGTCTTAAACATCCCAAAACTATATCAGATGTCCAAAAACGTTGTAAACTTCATAATCTTGATAATCTTGATAATATTGATAAAAGGAAAGCACCAAAACTAATAATCATGGTTTACAAAACATAGCCATCACCAAAATGTTGCAAAATGCATGAAACAGGAAATTTGACCAAAATTGATGTTGGTTATGGAGACTTAATATATTCATTTTTTTTATTTTGGAGATTCTCCTGGTGGAAACCTTGGCTAGCATGTCCAGGTTTATCTTGGCCAATTCTTCTTTAAAAGGTTGTAGTTTTGCCTTTAATTTCCTGATTTGAGCTTGATGAGATTTGTTCTGCTTGTAGAGATTTATGAGTTGTCTATGAAGTGGAAGGAATATTTTAGACAAGAAATTCGCCTTGTAAATAGTCTCATGGTACATTACCATCATCCCATTAAACTTCTTCCTAGCCTCTGAGTCTTCCTTCTTCAATTTGTCAACTTCACCTCTTGCTTCCTTGAGTTTCCTCTTGAGCCTCTTAAAGGTGGGATTGATTTCATGCTGAGGAGTAGTGATATCAACAATTTCAATGGGATACTCAAAATATTTGGATTTACCTTTCCTCTGGGTTGAATTATCTGTTGCATAATCGTTCACAAGGGAATTTTTATTGGTTATTGCTCTAGTAAAAGGCCTCTTGGGCTTAATATTGTCTGCAGCAATGGGTGAGGGAAAAACAATATTTCTTCCTCTCGGACCTGTCGGTTTGCTTGAAGGAACCTCCATAGGAATAGGATATGCCACGGGTGAAGCTTCTCGATGTGAAGGTTGTGAGGGCCCTCCTTATTTTGTTTCATTTATGGCTCTATCATCTCTATCATTCACAGTACCCATTTTCATCTTGCTAACCTCTAGATACACAGTCCTCTCAACAGAAGTAGGACTTTGTAAATTGTATCTTAGATTGTGGAGTGGAGGAAGCATTTAAATAAAACTGTGATGAAGTGAGGAATGTTTCTCAATCAGTGTTTTTATTTCTCAACTCTTCCATCACTAACATCTTAATAAGGCCAGAGTGAAATACATTGGTGTGTACTTGCTTATACTTGGCTTGAACTATGTCATCCATCTTACCAATGCTTCTAAAAATATTAAAAAAATGAGGTTCATTGATTCTTTCCTTGTATAGTGTAGCAGCATCTTGATGTGGTATTGGCATACCATGTTAAGCCTCCCTTCACAGGTGAAATACCTCTGGATACCCTTCATCATCTTATCAAAACCTTCAAGCATGTGGATTATAGGTACCCCTTTGGACAAGGTGTCCCCCTGATACTCTGGCTTAAGGAATTCCTTGGAGAAGGAAGAATTTAATGACATAGCCTTTAACCAATTGTATCCATTGTTGGGTATCTCTGTTGCAACAAAGATGAAATGTTATGAGACATCAAATTCTAATGTCCCCACTTTGGTTTTATTCCCATTAAAATTTAATGCAAATTCTTTTGCCACCTCTAGATTCCCCCTCTGCATATTTTGATAGAAATCAATGAAACCTACCCTTTGAAAGGATTCCCTAATCAAAGGTTCAGATTCAAGGAGTTTCATATCATAGGGCTATGTCCTTACAATCTCCCCTCCCTTGTGAGTCTTCTTGTGTTTTTTATTGTCCATATTGTTGCTGGAAAAAAAAAATTCTGCAAATTGTTGTTTTCAATATGCTAACCTTGTACAGAAATTTATACAACTTACTCTATACATATTGAGGTATGATAGAAGAAACTCTTTTAGAAGGAGGGATAAGTAACAACAACTGATATTTATAATGAAAAGAGAGACAAATGTGAAATCTCTGCTAAAACAGGGTTTTTCATCAATATAATATCAGTTTACAGCATTGATAATGTGTGCAATCTTTAAGCCTGGTTCAACAGAAAATCAACCACATATTTTAAGCTTGATAGGAGTGTAGATTCACTCTTTTAAGTATGAACTTTAAAGGATACAAAATATGGATGTTTCAACAGTTCTGGAACATAGGGTTCGCAGTGCCCTGTTGGCAGCGCCAAAGTAACCAGTTTGTAGCATTGTTGGGGAAATTTAGTGAGACCAGTGGTTTCTTAGTAGTGGGAGAAATGGATGAGGTCAAAAGGAAACCAGAACTGGTGGGAAATATTTATAACATCATGGAGGTGAGTTTGAAATATGTCAGCAAAATAATGGGACAGCTCGCATCGTCGATAGATAAACCAGCAAAAACCCCTCTCTCAACCCTTAAACAGCATGGAAACTCTCAATGAGTACCTGGTAAACCTGGGCTTGATGTTGATGTATGTGAATTTAAACATAGATGTTTGCAAGTTTTCCAACATCTAATGCTCATATTCATCTGATCTGCACCACTAGTTCACAACGCCTATCTACCAATTTTCAATGCCCATCTACCAGTTCACAGCACCTGATTCAAAAATGAATTGCACACTTTGAGGATATTGTTAGAAGATATTATGACATAATCCCTGAAAATTTTGTTAAAAGATGGTGTTGAAAACAATGAAATCTCCTCTGACGTGACTCTTAATTTGCAATGATAACAATTGAATGTGTGAGGTACTTATGAGTATGTTGCAAACTCTCCTAGTGAGTTAGCAGCACACACAACTGAATTTGACTTGACATTTAAACGAATAGATGGTGACAAGGAGAAACTTGTGTACAAATGGGAGGTGTGACATGTCAAGGTAATGATGTAAGGTGTGACTCATAGGGACTTTATTTACCTTGTCATGATGTTTAATTACATGACCTCAAGACTCTAAACCAAGCTTGAACAAATCTTTAACTTATTCAAAACAAACTTTAAGTTATGATCCTAACAATAGGACCTAAAAACCTATGACTTATGTAACCCTGTGACTCAAAAAAAACAAAATTAGAATGATTTTTTGACCCCTACAATTCGATGCGTTAACATAGGGTTCAAAATATTGTGGATGACACTACAAATATACAGTTAGTTGCTCTTAGACTAAGTGGCACAGCCTTAATATGGTGGGAGAGTAAGATTCAAGTTGATCTTGTTCAAAAGGGTAAAGTAATTTCCTCTTGTGATAAATTTACCAAGGCCATAAGAAAACAAGTATATTAACTAGCTTATACGCAAACAAAAATGATAGAACGACAACATCTAAGGTAGGGTAAAGGCCAGAATATTCAAGCATATACATAGGAATTCAAAAAAAAGGCATAATCCTTAGGGATTCCATTGTATACCCATGAAACTCTTCTAGCATATATTGGTGGCATGCACTCATATCTTCGTCTCACTATTTTAATGCTTAACCCTACTAACATTGATAAAGTGTCAGTACAAGCTACATATCTAGAGGCTAGTAAGAGTAAGCATTTGATCGAAGATAAGAATCCATACAAGTTCGAGAAGAAACCAAAAGGTAAATGGAAGAGTAAGAAGTCAATTACACTAAAGCAAGTTGAAGAAATACCTATATGTTTCCATTGTAATAAAAAGGGACATGAGAACCACAGTCTTGGAAGCTGCATCCAGAATTATGACCGAAGAATTTCAAGGATAAAGGTAAGTAGAATATTGTTGCATCATCTCGACGGGATCTAGGGTCAAATTCAAGAGATGAATCAAAGATCATGGAAATATGAAGCAAAGGTATATCTACTATCAATTCTAATTCTTTAGTTCAATCCACTAAATTGGAAAGTGATACTGATCAAAAGAAGAGAAGCGAGTTTTTCCATGTCAGAGTTATAGTCAAGCATACAAATTTGGATACTTTAGTTGAAAGTGGATCTCAAGTTAACTTAATATCTGAAGCAAATGTTAAGAATCTAGTTTTGAATATGACACCTCATAAAAATCCATATCAATTAGGTTGGGTGTGTGAAGATTTCAAGTTATAGGTAACAAACAGTGTAAGATCATATTTGCAATTACAGCTAAGTTCTTTGATGAGGTTGAGTTAGATGTTGTGCTTCTTGACATTTGCAGCAATGTCTTGGATAGTCCATATCTATTTAACAGGAAGGCCATATTCTATCATGAAGAGAATAAATATCATCTTTTCAATAACGAGGTTGAGTATATTTTCAAAGCTCATTGTATAAAAACTAATGTTTCTTTAGTGAGCACATGGAAAATGAAAAGACTTATGAGTGCAAGTAAATATTTTGTTCTCATGATAGTGAAACAGAAAGAAGAAGATATAACAGATGCTTTATCAGGTTGTGATCCAGATCATAAACAAGAGTTCATCAAAATCATATATAACTATGATGATTTGTTTCAAGAACCTATAGGGTTGCCTCCTAAGAAGGAGGTTGAACATGAAATCTATTTGCATCAATATGCTCCTCTTCCTAATATTGGAATGTATAGGTCATCGGTGATTGAGAATGAAGAAATAAAGAATCAAGTTTAGGAGTTGCTCGATAAAGGAATAATCAGGTCAAGCTCCTCTATGTGTGGTTCTCCTATTGTATTAGTTCCAAAGAAAGATGATACGTGGAGGATGTGTATTGACTTCTAATCCCTGAACAAGATTACGATAAAGAACCATTATCCTCTTCCCAAGATTGATGACTTATTGGATCAATTAAAGAGTGTTGTTTGTTTCACTAAATTGTACTTGAGAAGTGGTTACCATCAAATCATAATTGTAGAAAGCGACATATGGAAAACCGCTTTCAAGACAAAGAAGGGGTTGTTCGAATGGTTAGTTATGCCATTTGGGTTATGCAATGCACCTGTGAAATTCATGAGGGTAATGAGCGATTGTATTTAGGCCTTACATAGATGATTTTTTAATCATCTACTTAGATGATACATTGATCTTTAGTCGATGATGGGAAGATCATATAAAGCATGTCAAGACAGTCTTTGAACTCTTGGAAAAGGAGAAGTTGTATATCAAAATGTCTAAATGTGAATTTGGAAAAACTTCTCTAGTTTATTTGGGTTACATTGTAGGGAATGGTCAACTAAATATAGACCCTACAAAAGTAGAAGTCATTGTGAAATGGGCCAAGCCAACTACTGTCACAAAATTAAAGAGATTCTTAGGAGCAGTGCAGTACTGGAGGAAACGCATTGTTAATTTCTCTTACATAACAAATCCTCTACATGCATTAACAAGTGTTTAACATGTCTTTCAATGGAGAGGAAAGCATCAGAAAGCCTTCAAGACATTGAAGGAAAATATAAGCATCGCACCAGTTTTGGATCTGCTAGATCTACAGAAACCATTTGAGATTCAAACCAATGCAAGAGGATATGCACATGGCACAACTATAAAATTCATATGATGATGACATGGAAACACCCCAAGGTGCCATGTGGCATGATCATACATTGATTGGGCAGGTATGTTGGAATCTATACATATAAGTGGATTAATCATTTATTGACACGTGGCATGGATAAACCAGTGAGAGGCCACCACATGGAGGCCTCCCATTGGCCACTAAATGTTAAGGTTATGTAAAATTATATGGGATTCCAAAGGATTGAACCCCTGACATCCCAAAGCCTTACACAAACCTTTGTTACCATTGCACCCACACATTAGTTCTTAACAATACATGGCTCCACATATATTTAACCTTAGTCAAAGGTTCAAACGACAGTAAAAGGGTTGAGGGCCTAAACCATCTACCCTGATTATATGTAATAAATTTTTTGACCGTGAACTATAGTCGCGCGAGGAGTCGGTTCGCGCAATATACCATATATATTATATGGTTACAAACCATATAAAAAAACAATGAAAATATCGAAGGTCGGTGGACCTAACCCCCGACCTACCAAATATATCGCCAACGTCTTAACCAATATGCCAACATAACACCTTATTACGGAATTCCCCAACTAATTAATAATGTTTTTTCCTATAGTTTTGAATGGGGAGTTAAGGGTTTGTGGCTTATATAATGGGCATGAATTCCCATGTTTATACACAGAGACTCATAATTATGCAGAGTACGGTCTCGAAGTACATGCCCAAGGGTAGCTAGACTTGGAGGTTGCACCGTAATGCATGCCACGGGGTTCCGTCATAGAATTTTAAGAACTTTATACTCATTTTTCATGATGTTTTGCAAGAATTCAGTGGTGTATTATGTTTTTGAGTTTGAGAAATGCAGAAAAAGGTCATTGTAAAACACAAGCATTTGAGCATTAATAAAGAAGTCTCTATTGGAAGCATACCCGAATCATATCCCAAATTGGGTGAACTCTGTTATCAAACTTGTGTATGTGATTTCAGTATTGTTGTTCTATTTGTGCTTAGTTATTTGCAAGTTATTTATCTTCAAATTGTATTTGGATAGATAATTTAATTCACATTTCAATTGCATACAGTCAAGTGATCATTTTCATTTCAAAGATCAAGTAGATGTTATTGTCTATTAAATATTAATAAGCATCTAAGGATTTTTCGGATCAATTAAGTTGGAGAATAATGTTGTTGAATAATTTGTCAGTCGAAGTTATTAGCTTGGGATGTATGAAGAATGTGTATGCAAAGGAAACAGATTTTACAGAGGCTTGGAAGGCATGCAAGGCACCTTGGAGCATCGATAGAACACCATATTTGTATTTTCACATCCAATAAGGATTCTTGTTTAAGAATCAAAATTTATGCATTCAACAGAGCTTGTTGTAGTCAAATCTTGTTAGAGTGTTGAATAGCAGAGGCTTGGGTGGAAATTTTGGTGTTGATAAGACCACAACATTAGTGTAGGAAAGATAACTTTGTCCTAGAATCAACAAGGATGTTAAGAAGTTGGTTGAGTGTTGTGGAATTTTCCATCTTGCAAAAGGAAAGAGTCAAAACATAGGGCTATATACACCATTTCCTATACCCGAGAGGCCATCGGAAGATGTAAGTATGGATTCCTTTTTGGGACTACCTAAAACACAGAGAGGTCAGGATTATGTGATGGTTGTAATATATAGGTTTTTGAATATGGAAAATTGTATACCATGCAGGAAAACTAATGATGTTATTGAAGTGGTTGTTTTATTTTTCCGAGAAATTGTAAGGTTACATGGACTACCAAGGAGTATCACTTATGAAAGAGATACAAGATTTCTTGGAAATTTTTGGAGGACACTTTGGAAGAATATGGATTCCAAGTTGCTTTACATTTCTGCATATCATCCACAAATGGACGGACAGACCAAGGTGGTTAACCAGAGTCTTGGGAATTTGTTGAGGAGTTTGAGTGGAGAGAAACCAGAACAATGGGATTTGGTTTTGGCCCAAGACAAATTCGCTTACAATGATTCAATCAATAGATATGTGCGAAAGAGCCCATTTTAAATTGTTTATGACAGATCACCAAAGGTGTAATGTCCCCCAACCATCATCCCACTGGTCGGGAAAACACTACTATGCGGAACAACACTTCTGTAACACATTATGCATTCTAATGAACTTAAAACGATTAACTACAGTTAAACACAGAATTACTGCTAACATAAATAATCCTTGTCATTAACAATAATTCATATGCACAACAGAATACATGATACATATATGACTCATAGGCATGCAAAACATAATAGTAAGCATAAGCTAATACTTATCTTTGAAACTGTCACGCACCACTAACTGCGTGTAGACCTTCCATGAACCTCCCAGCCTTAGACCGTGCTGCTCATGACTCTCAGTAGTAGGTCACCCCCGAGATGGGACTAGGCTCCACCGGACAAGGAATCCTAGGCTAGGCAAGGTCAACAGAAAGACACATAGTTACAGAGGAAGGATTCTCTCCCAAGAACCACTTATGCCCACTGCCCACAGACTCTCCTTCCTCACATGCATCTCCCACCCCAGGAGTATACACCTTCTATGTCACCTAGACAGTCCTTTTATTGCTAACCTCCCTTGCCTTGGGCTTCAGTAACAGACCAGACCAGAAAACTCCGAGCTCTGTGGCAGCTACAAGGTTCCTTCCAGGAGCTCTCTCCTTCCTCTGCGCACTCTCTCACCTGGAGAGAGTTGCTCACAGGCCTAACAACATGCTTCTTCAATCACAACCTCCTCTCTCACTTGGAGAGAGTGTTGCACACAGGCCTGACAACCTGCTTCTTCATCTCCATTCTGGCACAAGGAGGACAACAGTAAGGCTCAGCAAGGAACCAATGATGGTAGCCAATCACACTCAGCCAAGGGACTGGGTGGCCACAACAACCCATAGTTAAAACACACATGGCATAAACAATTATGGTATGCTCAGGTTCTCAGAAGACAGCAACCCAAGCAACTAAGCACAAACTCAGATTTGCAGTGTGGATAAACCCAAGTTCACAGGACACACAGGTCATCCTTTCCCTCTCAACTGGTTTCTCATATGTGTGTGGTTATGAAAAGGTCCAACACAGAGGTAAAATGGGTATAGACTGAGGGTGTTTCGTCTTCCCCGGAAAACATCACAGGATGGCCTCACGGTTTCTGGTTTTAGAGTTGCATGAGGTATGCCAAGGTCGAATACAAAGGTCACAGGATTCACGGTTCAAACAGTCGAAGGTCAAATGGAGGAGGAACCCCTGGACTCAGGTGGCAGATTGAGGAATGAAGGAAGAACCCCCAACATGGCTTACTTCTTTGGTTTTAAATGCATGTGCCCAGGTCGACACCTGTCTCCCTAGGGCTGCATGTTTCCCATCTTTCACACGTTCCCCTTCCAGGAACTTAGGATAAAACATATACATTTTCACAGCTTTAGAATAATATTTAATTATTATTCCCAAGGACTTAAGCCCTCAAGCTTAGCCCCTCTTCTAACCTTTCGGCCCCCTCTCATTTACCCAGGCTTTGTGGAAGCTTAGTCCCCCATCACTCATTCATCATGGTTGGTCCACATGCAGAGATTTTTTTTTTTTGTATTAATATTGTGCATAATTACATGTACAAAAATCAAGCTCCTGGCCCTCAACACTTAGGCTCCCTGGCCTAAATAACACATAAGCCCACTATCTTATATAAACTTGGCTCACTAGCCTATAAAACAAAAGTACAATTCATAATACAATTGGGGCACGTCCTTGGGGTATTACAATCCCATCCCCTTATTTTTGCACTGTCCTCAGTGCAACTTTCACACAGTATTCACAAGATTTCCAAAATATTCAAAAAGATGTGGGTATTATGCCCACATAGCATCTTCATGTTCCCATGTTGCATCCTTAGGACCGTACCAGGTCCATTGGACCTTTACAATTCCTATGGCTCAATTCCGGAGCTATTTTTTTTTCCTGTCCAATATGTGCACAAGATGCACTTGCAGGACACCTTCTTGTTCCACCTGAATCACATTCCAATCGATTACATGATTAGCATTAGGTATATATTTCTTAAGCAATGAAAATTGAAACACATTATGTACAGTCATAGATGCAGGTAATGAAAGCATATATGCAATTGGCCCAATCATTCCAGGATTTCAAATGGCCCAAAAAATCTGGCTGCTAACTTGGCGCAACTTCCCAGCTTCAGGGAACTCCTGTTAGCTTTCACTTTCAGGAAAACATGATCACCCACTTTGAACTCTCTGTGGGTTCTATTCTTATCATCATAAATTTTCTGCCTGTTCTGGGCAGCTTTCAAATTCTGCTTAATTTTTATCATTTGGTCCTCCATCTCCTTGAGCAACTCTGGCCCAACCACTGCTCTATCAGCTGGATTATCCCAGCTCACTGGAGTATTGCATTTTCTTCCATAAAGTGCTTCAAATAGGCTCATCTTCAATGATGCATGATACCCATTGTTGTAGGTGAATTCTACCAAGTGCAGGTAGTCTTCCCATCTTGATGGTTTTTCCATCACATACATTCTCAATATGTCTTCTATTACTCTCTTCACCCTCTCTGTCTATCCATCAGACTCGGGATGATAAGTTCTACTAAAGTTCAGATTCATTCTGAATCCTTTGAAAAATCCTTTCCAGAAATTCGAGGTGAATTTCTGGTCTCTGTCAGACACAATTGTTTTAGGAATTCCGTACAATCGTGCCACTTACCTTATGAAAATATCAGCAACATCTGATGCCTTGTGAGTAGTTTTCAATGGAATAAAATGGGCAACTTTTGTAAGCTTGTCCACCACCACCATGATCGAATCATGCATCTTGTCTGTTCGGGGAAATCCCGTAATAAAATCCATTGTTACTACTTCCCACTTCCACTTAGGAATGGGTAAAGGTTGTAGCAACCCTGTTGGGTGCCTATGCTCAGCTTTAACTTTCTGGCGCTCCATACATCTGGCGATGTATTCATTGATCTCTCTCTTCATACCCAACCAAAAGTAATGGCTCTTGACCGCTGCTACTATTTTCTAATATCCAGGGTGCCCTGCATAAGGCACATTATGCATCTCCTTCAAAATCATTTGTTTCAAGCACTGGACATTGGGTACAAAAAAAAATTTCTTGTACAGCAGTATTCCATCTGTTTCCAATTTATAAATTTCCATCTTCTGTGGCATCTTACCCTGTTGTAGCTTGGCTACCAATTCTCTGTAATGCAGACCTACATTTGTAGCCTCCAGAATTATGCTTTTAATATCAGTCTGATACATGCTAATGGTTTTAGCATGTAATTCATGCACCCTCCTGCTGAGTGCATCAGCCACTTTATTCTCCTTTCCTTTGATATGCTTGATCTCAAAGTCGTACTCACACAGAAATTCCAGCCACCTACTTTGTCTAGCATTTAAGGTTGGCTGATCAAACAAATATTCCATACTGTTATGGTCTGTTAAGAGTTCAAACCTCCTTCCCATCAGGTAATGCCTCCATTTCTTTAGAGCATAAACTATGGATGCCAACTCCAAGTCATGGGTTACATAGTTCTTATCGTGCTCTTTTAATTTCCTGGACTCATAACAGATTATGAATCCGTTCTGACTGAGGACCCCTCCCAGTCCTTCTTTGCATGCATCAGTGCATACTATGAAATCCTCATTTGGATATGCAATCCTCGGGATTGGAGCACTGGTTAACAGTTGCTTCAATCACTAGAAATTTTTCTCACATCCCTCTGTCCAATGAAATTGTTTCCCCTTTCTTTGTAAGGAAGTGATAGGGTGAGCTATCTTGGAAAACCCTGCGATGAACCTTTTGTAATAACCAGCCAATCCCATGAAGGATCTAACTTTCGTTACATTCCTTGAAACTGACCATTCTCTAATGGCTTCAATCTTCTCAGGGTCTACCACTATCCCATCCTTCGAGATAATATGTCCCAAGTAATGGATCCGTTCCTACTAAAACGAGCACTTGCTCAGCTTGGCATATAGTTGGTGCTCTCTTAGCACCTGCAACACCATCCTCAGATGTTGTTCATGTTCTTCTTCGATCCTGGAATACATCATAATGTCATCCAGGAAGACGATGACAAACTTGTCTAGATAGTCCCTGAATGCTCCATTCATCAAGCACATAAAAATAGCAGGTGCGTTCAACAGCCCAAACGGTACCACTGTGAACACGTAATGACCATACCTTGTTCTAAAGGCAGTCTTGTTGATGTCTTCATCCTTTATTCTTACCTGGTGATATCCCTATCTAAGATCTATCTTCGAAAATATTTTCGCACCTTTCAACTGATCAAAAAGATCGTCAATCCTCGGCAAAGGATACTTGTTCTTGACAGTTACTTTGTTCAATTGTCTGAAATCAATGCACAACCTCAACATCCTGTCCTTCTTATTCACGAACAGGACCGAGGCACCCCAAGGTGAAACACTTGGGAGAATGTACCCCTTCTTTAGAAGCTCTTCAAGCTGCAATTGCAACTCTTTCAGCTCTGGCGTACTCATTCTATAAGGAGCTTTCGACACTGAAGCTTCTCCAGGAATCAAATTCACAGAGAAATCGATATCCCTTTTCGGAGGTAGTCCAGGTACTTCCTAGAATACATCTTCGAACTCTTTATGTACCTCATGATCCTCAATACTTGACACCTTATACTTAGGAGTTTCCCCCACATGGGCTGAAAATAATTGACATCCTTTTCTGTAGCACTTCTTCAGCTGCATTGCTGAGATTTCTCTAACAGTAACATCTCTAGGATTTCCTTGGACGGCTCTTTGATTCCCTTCTTCATCTAAGAAATTGAATTCCTTGTTTCGACAGTCCAATATGGTATGGTGTTGGTCCAACTAGTACATCCCAATTAGACAGTCATAAGAGCCTAACGGAAGAATGTTCAAATCGGCCTTCATGCTCATTCCATTCATGTCTACAAGACAGGACTTGACTAACTCCATGACTTTCCTCTTGGTTCCTGTAGCTAGATGCACTAACCAAGACTTTTCATGTTTGCTTCTTATCAAATGAAAACTTTCTACCACTCTAGGGTCTATATAACTATGGCTATCCTCTGAATCAATTAAAATAATAAATGGTTGGTTGTTAATCATACCTTCCACTTCAATCATGTGTGACTGAAATTCAGCTTGCTTGTTGTCCACGGCTACGTAGATCCTTGGAATTATATTTCCCATGTCCTTCACTATTTCATCTTGTTGAACATTGTGGAGAACTCTTACTTTATCATTTCTGTGGGGGAAATCTCTATACCTATGGTTTTCTTTACAACCCCAAAATTCCATAGGTGGCGGCCTTGACATTTTCCCACTCACTTCAACCTTCCTGGGCTCTCTAACAGACGGTTGTCCTTGAGGACTATTTCTAAAAAAGGGAGGTTTGTTTTCCTTCTGCCTTTGTTCTTTCCTAAAATTCTTCTGGTCATCCCAAGCCTTTCGAAAGGTAGGCTTTTCTCTTTGCTACTCATATAAGCATTTCTCTCTTCTTATTCTCTCTTCCATAGTCTTAGGATCATCATACTGAATCTTGTCACCAATGGGAGGTGGTATTCCACTCAGATACCTCTTAATCTTGACAACCTCATCTTTGATGAAGGGAACATACTTCAGTAATTCCAAAAACCTTCATTTGTATTCATCAATGGTCAATGTTGCCCAGCTTGAGTTCGAAGAACTCCTTCATATTTCTATCATAGTATCTTTTAGTTGGGTATTTCCTCTCGAAATACCTCTTGAATTCCTTCCATGTGATATCTTTCTCTCTAACGTGTTGCACCTGCACAAGTTGATCCCACCACATGGATGTTTTTCCTTTTAGTTGATACATCAAAATTCTTCCTTCTACATGAGAGGAATAATTCTGCAGTTGGAAATATTTCCTCATGCCAAGATACCATGTTTCGGCATATTCCTCCTTCTTATGTTCTCCATCAAACACAGGAGGCTTAATCTTGTTCATCTCCCCTTTCAATTCATCCACTCCAGATCTTTGGTGTTTTCTGGTAGGGGATGGGCTTGATCTACTATGTGCTTCCTTATTGGAATACTTTGGGGAGCGACGACAATGTCTGCTACCACTCCTCGATCTTCTTTTTCTCTCAGGGGTCCTGCGACTCCCTGTTTTTCTTGTGTCACTCTCCATTTCCAATTTCCTTTCTATTATTTCCAGGTTCTTCAACATCTTTAAGTTGAATTCACCCTGTCGATCCCTGACCCTCATGAGATTTTGGCTATTGTCTCGGTGAGCCTGGGCATATCTCTGCAATATTTCAATGATTTTCATCATATGCCCTTCCTTATCCATCTCTTTTCCTTGCCCATTAGAGTTTGACCCTTCGACTCCCAAGTTGACATTCCTTCCTTCTCTTTTATTCTCTGAATTGGAGTCAATCCGCACCTCTTCCATTTCTATACTCGGCATCGATTTGCGGCTATCCTGACACTCGTTGAACTATGCACACACAATGTGCAGTCAACCGAAGTTTGTCAGGCCTTAAACCCTTAATAAAACTACAACATTCATAAACCAACGCGAATAAGAAAACATTTCGACTTCACAAATTTTTCGAGTTCTACTCGGCTCTGTAATTTTCGGGTGATAGGCCCTGTTTTCTTAGTCCCCAACCCATGCATCCACGGGTCATGATCAAACTCTAACTGCTAGGTGCTACAAGGCTCTCCAAACAAAACTTTGGGTTTCAGGATTTCGGGGCTTCGGGGTTTCGGGTTTCGGGTTTCGGGGCTTTGGGGCTTCGGGGTTTCGGGTTTCGGAGTTTCGGTCCTGGAGGTTCTCACACTCGCTTCCCTCTCCAACTCTTGACTCCTCAACTTCCGACCTCTCTCCCCCTGGGCCCACAACACAATTGTCGCCAACCAGGGTAGTGACACATGGTGTCCTTAAGAAGGTCCACATCACTTCCGACGACATCATGGGGCCCCACTACTTTCACTTTTCGTTTCGGAGTTTCGGGCATAAGGAATTCATGCATCCACACATATTGAACTTTTGTTTGTTGAAATTCTAAAATTACAGTCTATCATCTACTTGATCCAATGGTCAAGTTCCTCTCCTATGATCTACAGTGTAGATTGTTTTGGGATTTCGGGGTTTCGGGTTTTCGGTAACCGGGAGTTCACGATACAATGACTCCAAATATCTTGTCGCTTCAATCCATGAATTCTGATATGGAAATTCATGTATGATATCAATGGCTGTGAGCCTCCCCTGATCCGATGGCTCACAAGATTTCGACACTTTTTCCTGGAAGCGCTCCACCATCCAATTCTACCCTTGTTAATATATTTCGCGATTTGGGACTTGGAGTGACCAAGAATTTGGCCTGTGCTCCAAGTTCACGATCCCTGAATTCATGAAATGATCCAATGGTTCAAACCAACCATGATCAATGACCTGTGTTTATTCTGGATCCTGGGGTGGCAAGTTTCTCCATCCACTAACCACCTTGCAACTTCTGTCCATCTTACGGCCCTCGTGAGTTCGCAAGTTCTCCACAGAGAACTATGACCGTCCAACTCTTCTTCTCAAGGACTTCTAGCCAATGACTTGGTACCCTCCTTTTGAACCTTCATCTACTTGATCCAACACTTCTAGTGTGGAGTTCTCTCTCTCTCTATGGCCATATACCACATCGGCTACAGTTTTATATTACCGCTACACCTCCTGAGCTTTGCAACATGGTCAAGTAGCCTGTTGACACTCAGAAACATTTTGAGGTCTGAAATTAGTCCTCTAGACACAATTTCCTTCTCAAAACCTCGGTCCAAAGACCACTTATCCGGCCCATCTAGGCTCAGCGTTGAAACTTGGCTCTGATACCATACTGTAACATCCCCCCGCCATCATCCCACTGGTCGGGCAAACGCTATTGTGCAGAACAACACTTTTGTAACACATTATGCATTCTAATGAACTTAAAACGCTTAATTATAGTTAAACACAAAATTATTGCTAACATAAATAATCCTTGTCATTAACAATAATTCATATGCACAACAGAATACATGATACATATATGACTCATAGGCATGCAAAACATAATACTAAGCATAAGCTGATACTTATCTTTGAAACTTTCATGCACCACCAACTGCGTGTAGACCTTCCACAAACCTCCCATCCTTAGAGCACGCTGCTCATCACTCTCAGCAGTAGGTCACCCCCGAGCTGGGACTAGGCTCCACCAGACAAGGAATCGTAGGCTAGGCAAGGTCAACAGGAAGACACACAGTTACAGAGGAAGGATTCTCTCCCAGGAACAATTTATGCCCACTTCCCATAGACTCTCCTTCCCCACATGCCTATCCCACCCCAGGAGTATACACCTTCTTTGTCACCTATACAGTCCTTCGGCTGCTAACCTCCCTTGCCTTGGGCTTCAGCAACAAACCGGACCAGAAATCTCTGAGCTCTGTGGCAGCTACAGGGTTCCTTCCAGGAGCTCTCTCCTTCCTCCACGCACTCTCTCACCTGGAGAGAGTTGCTCACGAGCCTAACAACCTACTTCTTCAGCCACAAACACCTCTCTCATCTGGAGAGAGTGTTGCACACAGGCCTGAAAACCTACTTCTTCAGCTCCATTCTAGCACAAGGAGGAAAATAGTAAGGCTTAGCAAGGAACCAAAGATGGTAGCCAATCACACTCAACCAAGGGACTACGTGGCCACAACAACCCACAGTTAAAACACACATGGCATAAAAAATTACGGTATGCCCAGGTTCTCAGAAGATAGCAACCCAAGCAGCTAAGAATGAACTCAGATTTGCAGTGTGGATTAACCTAGGTTCACAGGACACACAGGTCATCCTTTCCTTCCCAAACGGTTTCTCAGATGTGCGTGGTTATGCAGAGGTCCAACATAGAGGTAAAACGGGTACAGATTGAGGGTGTGTCGGATTCACCATAAAACATCACAGGATTGCCTCATGGTTTCGGGTTTCAGAGCTTCATGTGGTATGCCAAGGTCGAATACAGAGGTCACAGGATTCACAGTTCAGACAGTCGACGGTCAAATGGAGGAGGAACCCCCAGACTCAGGTGGAAGATCGAGGAATGAAGGATGAACCCCCAACATGGCTTACTTCTCTGGTTTTAACTGCATGCGCCTAGGTCGACACATGTCTCCGTGGGGCTGCATGTTTCCCATCTTGCACACGTTCCCCTTCCAAGAACTTAGGATAAAACATATACATTTTCACAGCTTTGGAATAATATTTAATTATTATTCCTAAGGACTTAAGCCCTAAAGCTTAGCCCCTCTTCTAACCTTTCAACCCCCTCTCCCTTACCCAGGCTTTGTGGAAGCTTAGTCCCCCATCACTCATTCATCGTGGTCGGTCCACACATAGAGATGTTTTTTTTGTATTAATATTGTGCATAATTACATGTACAAAAATCAGGCTCTTGGCCCTCAACACTTAGGCTCCCTGGCCTAAATAACACATAAGCCCACTAGCTTATATAAACTTGGCTCACTAGCCTATAAAACAAAATTACAATTCATAATACAATTGGGGCACGTCCTTAGGGTATTACAAAAGGGAGTTATGGATTTGGTTAAGTGATCCAGAACTGAATCCGAGAGGCTTCCCAGGTCTAGAAAAGGCTCAAAAAGAAAAGTTCTTGGAATCGGACGAAACCAATTCCATTGTGATCGGCTCATTGCGTTGATTTTGGCCATATATTTACTTTCTCAAACGGACGTCGTATGCGAGATTTATCGCACTCTGACCATTTTTCCAAACAGGCAAAAAGTCAAACGGGTCAACAGTCAAAAATTCAATTATGACGTCAGCATGACATCATGATGATGTCATCATTATGACATGGCAGCGTGACACGTGGAAGAAGCACAGTGGGCAGGCCATACATTTGATGTGGACCAACCCGGAAGTGACACGTGTCACCACTGAAAGAGTGGCACGTGGCACGCTCATACAGGTGGCAGGTATGGTTAGTGGACATGTGGAAAATAGGTGTTGTTGACTGGGAAGTATGCTAACACGTGGGAGAATCTTGTTTTGACAAGTGGTAAGTTTTTGGCAAAGGTTTGGGTGCCACATGGCACTTGATTACTGATTCGTGGATCATTGCAAAAATTATTGGAGTTCATGGGAATCGAACCAGAGACCTCCCATGGTGGTAATTATTTGGGCATATTAGGCTAGCTAGGATGCCCGTGGGTGTTCCTTGTTAACCATATAACACAATATGTATTTGAATTTGTGGGATGTGTCGGGTGGAGGAAACGCAAGACTGGGGCCTATCTCCATGCCTCGGTTGCACTATGGTTCTTGTACCGGGCCATACGCCCACACTCTAGCCCTCGGCGTAAAATTGTATCATGGGACCACCCTACTAAACCTTATGACGCGCGGTTGAAACTCACTAGCACATGGTGCTATGCCCCCCATCCTGTGGTGTGATGGCATATGACCGGTATACCATTAAGTTCCAGCACATTTAAAGTGGGATAGAACCTAGACAGTTGGGCTAGCCAGCCAAGCAAGGTGCTAAACCCTGGGGCTATTAGTTCAGGGCTTATCCAAATGATAGTGTGTGGTTTGTTGGGAACTGGCCACATGGCCTAGCACAGGACCATAGCTGGATTCTATTGGAGGCTAATGCAAAGGTATTTAGCGCTTGTCCACATGGCTACCTCCTATATGATCGAGGGCCAGCGCACTTGAGGGTTGTGCCCTATATTATTGTTGAGTGGGTTCTTAACTTTGGTTTATGGATTTTTTAATTGTATTATGCCTGTTAATAGTGGATTTTGCCCATTTTGGGGGGATATTGGGTCTTTTTGGAGGCCAGATTTTGGGAGGAAGTTGGGGAAGGATAACCAACTTCAAATCTATATAAACCATGCCTTCTTAAGGCCATGGAGGACATTCAGAGAAGATTTATGCTAAAGTAAATCCAAGCCAAAGCCATTTTTATGCAAGGAAGATGTTGAGGAGCAGACCTTTGCGGGCCATTTCTGGGATCTCCGGTCATCCGTTTTGAGTGTCGTTTCTTTTGTTGGGTTCTAGGTATCTGGGGGAACAAGACAAGATCAGTCTTGTAGTATTATTTCAATACTGTGATGTACTTATTTATCTTTGAATAGAAATAAAGAAGCCTCACCCACTAAGACAAAGGCCTGGAGACGTAGGCGACATTGTCGAACTCCATTATCACTTCTCTTGTTATGGTTTGTTGTTCTTATTTCTTCATTTCAGTTCTGTATATTTGTTCATGGTTGTGATATATTCTCCTATCTTCTTCCTCTTTCATTAAGCTTCTTGAATGGTTAATAAACTCATGCATAATAACTCAACCACAGTCATTTAAAAGGTCATTTCGGATCAAGTGGTATCAGAGCTAGTTGACGTTTGGATTTGAGTTTTGCATGTTAACCAGGGAAAAGATACAATGTGGTGAAGGCAATCTTGTTGCAGAGAATCTATTAATTGGATTAATAAAGAGAGCTTCTCACAGTGATAAGATGGCATCGTAAGAGGGGCTTTCTCAGGATGAGAAAGAATTTCGAAAAACTTTCTTTGCTATGTTGGAGATGATGAAAGTTTTGTACAAGGATTACTTGGAATGAAAGAGACCAATTTTGGGTGAATCTTCAAAGGGAAAAAGTGAAGAGGGAGAGGATCCTCCTCATATTCCTCCTTCAACTCCATCATAACCTCCTTCTTCTCCTTCTTCTTCAAGTTCAAGTTCTAAATCCAATGCAAAGAAACATGTTCATAAACATAAGAATGAAATGCCATTATTAAAACTTGATGTTAAATTTGATTTACCCATATATAATGGTGAAGTTAATGTAGAGAAACTTGAAAATTGGGTCAGTCAGATGGAGGTTTACTGCAGTATGCAACAGATCAAGGACGATGCCACACAAATCAAGTTGGCATCTTTGAGACTTGTAGGTACATCTCTCATCTTGTGGCAAAGCAAGTTGCAAAATGGAATGCAACAAGTGGGTAATGTATTTCCATCATGGAAAAGTTTCATTTCTGCACTTAGGAAACAATTCTATCCTTTGAGTTATAAAGAAAAATCATTAATTGAATGGAAATATTTAAAACTAAGAAAAGGACAAACAATGCAAGAGTATAGAGATGGTTTTTGAAAAATGGCATTGATGTTAGATATCCCTTTACATACATAGGAAACCCTTATGAAGTATATAGGAGGTTTACCTGCACATATTAGAAATATTGTATTCATGTTTGGACCCACTAACCTTGATGAGGTTTCTATTCAAGCGGTGTATATTGAAGTAGGGAAAGCAGGTGTATCATGGGAATCTTCTTCAAGGAAAGAGGATAAGAGGAAGTGGGATGGAAAAAATGAAAATGCAGTGGTGATAAAGGAAGAGAGGCCCTCTTGCAAGCATTGCAAGAAAGAGGGGCATGATGAGGACAGATGGGCAGTTGCATCCCAAGAAGAGGCCAAAGTGGTTCAAGTAAAGGAAAGGGAGGCAAACAGTTGCAGCGACAACAAGACCCACAGACTTGGGATTAGATTTAGGTGATGAATCAAAGGTCTCATTGGTTGGTATGATAGGTTAAATTGGTGAAGGCATTGATTATAGAAGTAACTTGTTTCATATAAGGGTAATCATGGGACACACTAAGATAGACACATTAATCAAGAGTGGATCTCAATCTAATCTAATCTCATAAGAATTGGTTAAGAAATTGGGGTTAAAAATACAAGTACATCATAAGCCTTACACACTTAAATGGATAAGCAATCATCATCAAATGCACATAAATAAGCAGTGCACAATCAAATTTGCAATGTCATCTAAGTATGTGGATGAGGTAACATGTGATGTAGTGTTGTTAAGTGAATGTGGAATGGTCTTAGGTAGTCCATATTTATATGATCATAAGGCAATATTCTACAGGACAAAGAATCAATATCAATTAACCAAAGCAGGTCAAGACTATGCGGTTCATGCTCATCATGTTAAGGAAAATAAAACACTTCAAACAATGGAACAATTAAAGAAGGCAGTGCAAGCAAGCAACAAACCAATAATTGTTTCAAATGAAGTAATCGATCTTAAGCAAGAACAGGAAATGATTGTTGAATGGAAAATCAATCACATTTTGCTTCAAGATAAGCTCATGTCGTGCAAATATTACAAGTATATCATCTCATTTGTAGTCGTATTTTTTATGCTATCATTAGTAATTTTGTCTACATTGATGATAGTGGCTTCAGTAAAATGTGACAGGGTTCAAATGGATAACAATATGTTGTCAGTTGTCATGTTTGTGTTACAGTTGGTCTTGATGAGACAGATACACAGGACAGAGTTCAGAGACAAAGGAAAAGTCGAGTGACCTATCCCGAGCTTGTTGACTGGTCAGTGACCTTTTAGGGACCAAAAGGTCCTTAGTGGGGAGTTGTGATCCAGAATTAGATCCAGGAGGCTTCCTAGGTTGAGAAAAGGCTCAAAATGAAAGTTCTCATAATCAAACGAAACCAATTCCATTGTGACCGGCTCATCACATTGATTCCGACCATAGATTTACTTTCTCAAACAGACATCGTATGCGAGAGTTATTTCACTCTGACCATTTTTCCAAACAGGCAAAAGGTCAAACATGTTAACAGTCAAAAAGTCAACACTGACGTCAACATGACATCATGCTGACATGGAAGTGTGACACTTGGAAGAAGCACAGTGGGCAGGTCATATAGTTGATGTGGACCAACTCAGAGGTGACATGTGTCACCACTGAAAGGGTGACACATGGCACGCTTGTACAAATGGAAGGTACGGTCAGTGGACATGTGGCAGACAAGTGTTGTTGATTGGGTAGTATGCTGACACGTGGGAAAATATCGTTTTGACAAGTGGCAAGTTTTTGGCAAAGGTTGGGGTGCCACGTGGCACTTGATTATTGGTTCATGGATCATTGCAATTATTGGAGTTCATGGGAATCTAACCAGAGACCTCCCATGGTGGTAATGATTTGGGTAGAGCGAGCTAGCTAGGATGCTCGTGGATGTTCCTTGTTAACCATATAACATAATATATATTTGAATTTGTGGGATGTGTCGGGCGGAGGAAAGGTAGGGTTGGGGCCTAGCTCCATGCCTCAGTCGCACTGTGGTTCTTGTACTGGGACATATGCCCACACTCCAGCCCTCGACGTAAAATTGTATCATGGGACTACCCTACTAAACCTTATGGTGCATGGTTGAAACTCACCAGCACACGGTGCTCCGCCCTCGATCTTGTGCTGTGATGGCATGTGACCGATATACTGTTACGTTCCAGTGTGTTTAAAGTGGGATAGGACCTGGTCGGTCGAGCTAGCCCACCGACCAAGGTGCTAAACCCTGGGGTTGTTATTTTGGGGCTTATCCAAATGATAGTGGGTGGTGTGTTGGGAGCTGGCCACATGGCCTAGCACAGGACCAGAGCTGGATTCTATTAGGGGCTAGCGCAAAGGTAGTTAGAGATTGCCCACATGGCTACCTCCTTTACGATCAAGGGCCAACGCACTTAGGGGCTATGCCCTATATTATTGTTGCATGGGTTCTTAACTTTGGTTTATGGATTTTTTAATTGATTTATGCTTGTTAATAGTGGATTTTTCCCATTTTGGGGGGATATTGGGCCTTTTTGGAGGCCATATTTTGGGAGGAAATTGGGGAAGGATAACCAACTTCAAATCTATATAAACCAGGCCTTCTTGAGGCCATGGAGGACAGTCTAAGTAGAGTTATGTTGAAGTAAATCCAAGCCAAAGGGATTTTTATGCAGGGAAGCTATTAAGGAGCATACCTTTGCAGGCCATTTCTGGGAGCTTCGGTCATCCGTTTTGAGTGTCATTTCTTCTGTTGGGTTCTAGAGATCTTAGAGAACAAGACCAGATCAGTCTTGTAGCCTTATTGCACTACTTTGATGTACTTATTGAGATTTGAACAGAAATAAATAAGCCTCATCCACTAAGACAAAGTCACGAAGACGAAGGTGAGATTGTCGAACTTTGTTATCACTTCTATTGTTATGGTTTGTTGTTCTTATTTCTTCATTTCAGTTCTATATATGTGTTCATGGATATGATATATTCTCCTATATTCTTTCTCTTTCATTAAGCTTCCTGAATGGTTAATAAATGCATGCATAATAAATCAACCATAGTCATTTAAAAGGTCATTTTGAATCATTAAGTTACCAAATCTAGAGGATATAAGGAGTGTTGATGCAAGTGAGTTTGTATATGGAATACAGGAAATGTATGAGTAGGTCAAAAGGAAGCGGAAACAAAGAAATACCAAATATAATTAAAGACAAGATCTACGAAGAAAACAAAAAAATATCGAATAAGGAGAATTGGTAATGGAACATTTAAGGAAAGAAATATTTCCCAAGGTTACATACAATAAACTCAAATACAAGAAAATCAGACCATGTCAAGTACTGAGGAAAATTTATGATAATTCCTATAAGTTAGATTTACTGGAAAGTTTTGACATTTCCTCGATATTCAATGTTGTTGACTTGTATGAGTTTCATGAGGGAGAATGGGATGAGGAAGAAGGTACTATGGTTGAATTGAAGAAACAATTTACAGTCAAACCAATTGAGGAATTAGAATAAATATTGGCGAAGAGAATTAGGAAAAGGACCCGGAATAAGAAGTATTATGAATATTTAGTTAAGTGTAGAAACAGAGGTTCTGAAGATGCAGCATTGGTTTCCAAAGAATAAATAGCACACCTAAAAGGGTCTTCATTTTCTGTAGAATCTATAGTTGCATCCAGATGAGAAAGAAGCCCATGTTTTCTTACCAAGTATGGCTGATGCAGGATAATCTTTGGACTTTGGAAATCAACATCGACCAAAAACATTTTAATTTCAAGTTAATAGTTTGAAGGATGAAACAAGGGTGTTGCAAATCCCATAATAACATGATGCAACTCAAGTGTTGCAACTTATACTACAATATTTCATATTATGCCTTG
>ML859018.1:0-18113 GCA_009831015.1 Picea engelmannii | reverse complement strand
AATGAGTAATGATTAAATGTCAAATGCTAACTAATGAGTTTTGTGTAAGAGGGAAGTTTTGGGAAAAAGATCCCCACACTCATTCACCCCCCCCTCTAAGTGTGGTAGGTGTGTCCAACAACTTTCACATAGCCACATTGACTAGGGTAATGGATTGTTTCCCTCTTTGATATTTTTACCGACATAATACATCGATGTATTAATATTTGATTTTTTTTGTGTGAGAAATTACCTTAAGACGTTCAACGTGTGTAGATATACCATATTCATCAAACACTACATCAGTCCTCTTATGAGAATATGCTATTGTTGTCTTTCTCCTTTTTTTAATGCACTGAATGTTTCATTACTAAACAATATAAAATCACTTTCATTAACTCAAGGGATGGTCATATGAGTAAAGTATATATTTTATTTCATACTTTGATTAGCATTGTTCCACATGAAGAGTGCTTGAAATTTAGGACTTTTGTCGACATAAATACAATGTATAAGATTTAAATTTACAATGTTGATGTGGATTGAAACCACTTGAGAGAGGACTCCTACATAAGACATGGGAATCATAATCTCTAACTGATTTTTTTTAAGGAAACACAAGATGATATATCTTTTAAATTCATGACTAACATGCTATTTTCATAAAGCACATATCTCAACAAGATACAAGTATTAGTTGGAGATAAACTATCAACTAATAATAATAATAGATATGGTTAAATATGAAATCTGGTCATCTAAACACCACAATATGAAACCAAGTGGAAACTCAAAACCAAAATGCAATAATATTTTACCCTATACTAATGTTACACAAGAAAAATAATGAAAACATACTAATATGATGAATCATGCTATGATGTACTAAGAATCCCTAGTTCCTCCTAACAACAAGAGCATTGGTGTCTAATTCTTTCAGAAGAGAGGGAAAATGTTGTTACCTATTATGCCGAGAAATATAATAAGCCTAGAGTGGTAGTTGGTCTTGTTTAGAAACAAGGTAGAAAGTAGTGGATCCATGATGAGTCTGGCAAGCCTTTGTGTTGACAAATTGATCTACAATGAACGAGAATTGAAAATTTGGAACAATGTCTACAGGATCACTAATCAATATTGGTGTCTTTGATGTAGAATCTTGATATGTTTCAAAAATTCATGGATACCCAGTTGATTCAGAAGATCATGGATGAAATCATTGTGAACTTGAAGGGAAACTTCAAGTGATGAACAATGTTGAACCATGTTGTGAACTAGTGAGAACATACCACCAAATCTAAACTTCCAGGAGAGGAGAGAACTTTGTAACAAGTGAGAAATAGTGAAGTTTTTAGATTGTCCTCCTCAAGTGGTGTCTCAAGGAAGCTAAGGTTGATGAAAAGAGATATGAGAAAGGAAATAAAATTTTGTACGACACAACATGGTAGGAGGAGGTGTACAAGATTCATATAAAACTATTAAATGGACTCAAGACTACACATCTAGAACTATTGGAGATATTCCAAAAAGTCAATTCATGAGAAAAAGGCCACTAAGTTTTTCCTAAGTTGTAAGATTATTTTTCTTTTTTCTCTAGTGATTTTAGAACTGGTTTGGTTTGTGTACTTCCATTGGAAATAAGATACAAAAAAAAAACAAAAACATATGTATAATATATTCATTTATGAGTCTCATGTACCAAATCCACCTTTATTTATTTTGTGTATGATGTTTCGGTCTGAGTCCTTCTAGGGGAAAAATGGCCCTCAAGTGAGGAATTAAGTTGAGCATGTACCCTTGGAACTCAATCATGTTTGTTGTAGAGGTTGAATTTCCACAAAATCTAAGAAGGAAATTCTTATGATTTTTTGCTACACAAAATGAGTGTCATGTTTGTCTAACGTAGTTGCGATACTTTTAGAACAATGAATGATCATGGCATTGTTTTAATGATTTAGAATTTTAGGTAATACATGGATCTTCTATTCTTTTTAAATTATGAAGTGTTGATGTTTATATGTTCTCTCCATGTGAGAGCATATTGTTTTATCTTTATAAGTTTATGCACTTTTAACTTGTGGTTTCAATGGTAACAACAAGAAGAATGAGCCACCATCATATATAAGTGTAGCTTTGGATGATATACGAGTACTAATTATACAAACTATGATTCTTATGCTAGTGGATCTTGTAAATATTAGTTTAAAGGTTATCACAATTTGAAGGCCTACTCCAGTTTGTGATCAACTTGGTCCCATTCTGGAGTTAAAAGGTATCATCCAAAGAGAAGGAATAAAGGCCTTTAGCCCAACTGGATAGCTAGATCAATTATCACTATTGTCTTTGGGTATTTGGCTTGTTCTGTGTCAACATATTTTTGGTTCGAATACCTCTATATTAGTTGCACTAATCTAGGATGATGGGTTTAGTGAGGATTCCATCCACAAATGTGGGTAAGCATCCCTTAAGTTTCTCATGGGGAAAAAACCTTTGTAAAGGACTTTATATTATTATATTTGAACCAATGAATATTCAATCAAAACAATAATTAGTTAATCAAATCGATTGATTACCACAAAATAACTAACCACTATTTTAGAAATGTTTCTATCTAAAATAATAGAAAACATCATCTCACATTGATGTCTTTTCCACAAAGACAAAAGGGATTGGCCAATAATCTTCACATCAACAAGGAGTGTGTGCATGACCACATTTGCACAAAGAGCCATGAATTTGACACACACTCACTTGTAGTTGGGTATGGACATTAATAATCTTACCAAGACATTTTCCTATGTTACATCCATTATTCACTTTGATGGCTAGCAAATTTAATCATCTCTGACATGTAGAATTCATGGCATACACTTCAATGACAATGAMAACATGTGTGCATAAGGTGTTACAGATCCATGCATTGTCTTGTTGGTTTATCTATATTCCCTCCATTCTATAGGCCAACTATAAAAATATGTCGTTGTCCATGCAACTGATCTTKTGATGTGAGGTGAGAAACCACACTTTTTTTTTAGATGTTTGTCATGCATTTGAGAAAACACACTTGTGTGTTTTTTGGATTCAAATGTMTAATATTGCTTCTCTAATATATAAGTGAATGAAATTMTTCATATTACTAAATCAATGGTTCTTTTGGTGGTCTGTGTTGGGGATTGGGTGTAACCTGATATAAAACAAATAAACAAAACTACAAATAATCGAAGAGGAATAACTTCAGAAAATATAGGTGGTGTCTAAAGACATCGTTATAGCACTTAAGCACAACTCATTGTTATTAGAACATCACAATTCATATTGGACATAATGTATTTGATTTTGAGTACATGATAATGACCCATTGGGTCTTATATTTATAGTCTCAAGATCTAACCAACTTCCTAGAAATCGGGAATATCTTGTCCACATACAACCATCGGCGGTTAAAGTTGACTTCGTTAAATCCACTTTGTCTAGTTAGCTCATCAAGGTTGCTCGACTCGACCGTCCATGCATCCAACTCATAGTTGATTGCTTGGTTGGTCAATCCATCGAACAACTATCTTTGAATGCTAGTCGACTACTCGATTAACTGATGTTGACTTACAATCAATCGCGTGACCGTATGTTTCCACATGTTGGTTTCTTGACCGACTGATTCTAGGAGAAGTGTGACGAAACATCAAAACCTAAGGTTCCAATTGTCCGAGGTAGGATTATAGTCCTATCTACGAAGGAATTGGGGAGATAGGGAAAGGATTGCGATAAAAGAGGAGGATAATGGAGTTGGAGGAGGTGAAGGTATTATTGATGATAAAATATTTTTTGACATTTGAAGAGGAACAGAAAAAGGGAGATTAATAAGGAAAAGGAATTATCGAACACGTAGTAATTTCCTAGAAAAACATTAGGAGGAGAAAAGGAAGATGCACAAGGAAAAATAATCACTAATGATGATGGAGGATAAAAAGGAGATGGATGAGCTAGAGGAAATGCCACCTGAGGAGGTACTAATATGGCTTCCAATTCCAACCCTGTATAAACTTCGCTCTATGTGCAAGACATTGAATGATATGATTTTCTCAAGCTACTTTGTAACAACTAAATGGGCATGATAGGACTAAAAGGCATGGTTCACAGTGCAATGTTTGGGTTTTCCTTATTGCTTGGCTTACTCCTTGATCTAAAAAATCTTGTTCCTTCCCTTCCTTCTACGAAAAGAAGAACTTGAGTTATATGGATCAACTAGAGGCCTTGAATTGTCATAAAGTAGTAGTTTGAAACATAAGGGAGTTAGATTTGATGTTTCCAATCCTCTCATTAGGATATCCTTAGAACTTCTCCCCTTGTTCTCCATTAAGTGCATGCTCGACCTTGCTAGAGGTATCATGGTGAGTGTAATACCCCTAGGCCAAACCCCAACTGTAAATGTAAATGAAAATGCACTTAAGCTGGTGAGATCTTTGATATCATTTTGCATGCACCTTCCATGGTATAGTGTGCACATGTACTGTGCACTAAAATGATGAAGTGTGCACATTCCAGGATACTGCGCGCAGAAAACTTAAGTGCACGTGATTTTGAGGCAAGAGAGCCTTTTGTGTACATATTATGTTTTATAGGCTGGTGAGCTAGTTATTATAAGCTAGGAGGCTTATGTGTTGAATTAGGCCAGAGAGCTTAGATGCTAAAGGCCTATGATCCTATTTTTGTATATGTCTTATCATTAATATAATACATCGCTGCTTGTAGACCGACCATGATAAAAGAGTATGGGGGACTAAACTCCACTGGTTTGGGAAAGGGGCCTAAAAGTTAAGGATAAAGGGCTAATCTAGGGAGCTTAAGCCAAAAATGAATATTATATTAATATTCCTTAAAGTATAAAGTATGGATAATTATTTTATCCTAAGTTCTAAGGATGGTGACAAGTGGACCAAAGTAGTTCCCAACATGACAAGTGTCAAGTTGGGAACATGCATACATATAGCTAGGAATTATTTCATTTTCCTATCATTCGATCATCATTCACTCACTGATTCAACTGTCCTTTGTACCTTCCTATACCTGTATCCGTATATGTACCCGTACTCGTACTTGTATCTGTATCTGTACCTGGTTAGTTTGGGAGCTGGATTGAAGAGGCAGGTTTTCAGGCCCATGGGATACTGAAGAGGTGGGTTTTCAGGCCCGTGAGAAATTCTCTTGAGGTGAGAGAATTGTTGAGAATTGATTTCCCGAAATTGCCAAACTACAACTACAGGGCTCTGAGACTTCATGTTCGGTGTGTTGCTGAAGCCCCGGAAAGGAAGTGGGTCAACTGAAGGACTGGTGAGCAAAGAAGGGGCACACTTCTTGGGGTGGGACAAGAATGTGGGGAATGAGGGACTGTAGGCTGTTAGTTTAAGTTGACACCTGTGACGTAATTTTTTCCTGTTGTCTGAGATACATCAGCCTGGTTAGGAATCCCTTTACCCAGGTGGAGTTTAGTCCCATCTCGAGGGTGACCCACTACTGAGAGTGATGAGCAACATGGTCTAATGCTGGGAGGTTTTTGGAAGGTCTGCACACATTTGGTGATATTTTTACCAAGATAAGTGTCAAGTGTGTGCTAAATTACATCCTGCATTATTATTTATGCATTTATTTTTATGGGTTTTTCCTGTGTGTGATGCATGTGTATTTTTATTATTATTTTGTATGAATCTATGCATTTGCAGAATATATGTGTATGTTTTAAGTTATATATATAAAGTTCCGCAAGAGTTTCTGTGTGTATATGTTTTAATTTTGTATACAGTTCAAAATATTTATGTGGCATAGCCTAATTGGATGTTGGGGATGCTATAGAAAGGGAGGATTAAGGACGAGGAACACACAAATTTGTAATGATGAAGGGTATGCTAAGTAATATCAATGAATGTATAGTCGAAATTTATGACTTTGTTGATAAAATGTGGAGTTTTGAAGGATCGATGTTGGAGGGGTGCTAGTAAGGATGGAAATGGTGACAAAGGAGTGGATGGGCCAAGACATGGTTTTCTACAATAGTTCTTTATCACTTGAAATGATTTCGAGGAGCCTATGGGGGGAATTATGTATTTCAACATCATAGATAATAATTGATTTTTAAAAATATTTATAGAGATGGCTAAATAAATCGAAACTATCAATTTCCTGTTATCTTATGGGTCATGAATTTTATCGACATGCACTATATTTCAGGGAAATATTTTGGAGGAAGTCATTATATGGGAATTGGCTAAGGAAAAGAAGGAGGCGGAGTTGGGTTACTCCTCCTCTTCTTTTTCTTCATCATCATGATCAGAGGAGATTATGACAATTCCTCTAGTTGATTATGAGCTTGTTGAATTGGATCCTTACAATAAACTAGGAACCATAAACCATTTGTGAGTTGTGTAGGCATTGGGGATAGTGTGTGCTTTATAGTCAACAAATAATCACAAGAAATAAAGGTACTTGTTATAATAAAAGGGAAAATACATGGAGTTGTCTTTCCACAAGTCCTTGATACAAAAACATATGGGATGCCCAAATTATGACATTTTAGCCAAGGCATGACACAAATCTTTGATAAAACATTGTATGCATACCTTTTCCTTTATCATCACTACCTTAAAACATTTTATACTTTTTTCCTCTCTTGTTTAGATTTACACTTCCCACTCTAAAAAAATTTTCATGTTTGTTTGATATAGGGAATAGGAGCACCAAGAAGGAACATATTTACAACTAAGTGATAATAGGAGTTATGTACAACTAAGTGGTGGAACTAAGTGGACCATGACATGTTAGTTACTTCTAAAGTTTTCACTTTTCTTTTTATTACACCCCATATATCTTGTTTAGGTTGGGTCTTCTGAGTTTGGCAATAGAGGTTTTACTTCATATAAATCATAATAGACATTAAAGCTTGATGTTGCAATATATGTTACATAAATTTAGATGGGTTGAACTTAGTTATAGTTGAGGTTTTCCATAAAAAATGAGGAAATGTCTAATTATAAATGTTGGAGCTCTACCAAAAAAATCCAATTCATGAGAAATAAGCCTATTAAGTATTTCCTTGGTTTCCATATTTATTTTCTTTTTTTCTCTTGTGATTGTTTCCATTGGAAACAAGAGATACAGGACAAGGAAATCACTGATATAATACATTCATTTCTAAGTCCAATGTACCAAATCCACCTTCATTTATTTTGTGTATGATGTTATGCTTTTAGTCCTTCTAGAGGAAAGATGGCCCTTGAGGAAGAACATAAGTTGTCCCTATATATTTGACACTCAATCATGTTTGTTGCATATGCCAAATTTCTATGGAATCCAAGAAAAATTCTCTTATAATTTGCTACTACACATAACAATTATCTCGTGTTTGTATAAAGCAGTGGCCCTGCTTTTAGAGCAATGAATGATCAGGAAGTTGTTTAATGGTTTAGAATTTTAAGTAACACATGGATATTCGATTCTTTTTAAAATGTTAGGCACTAATTTTTATTTGTTTTGTCCATGTGAGATTAGAATGTTGTAGTCTTTTAAGTTTAAGCCCTTTCATTTTGTGCTTTCATTGGCAACAAAAAGAAGAATGAGCCACCACCATATAAAAGTGTAGTATTGGTTGGTATATGAGTAGTGACTATACAAACTATGATTGTTATGCTAGTGGAACATGTGAATATCAATTCATAGGTTAACACAACTCAAAGACCTACTCCAAGTTGTGATCAGTTTGGTCCTATTGAGGAGGCAAAAGGCATCATATGAAGAGAAGGAATGAAATTCCTTTATAGAGGACTTTGTATTATTTCACTTCATGATGCTCCTACTCACAGCCTCTAATTTTGGTCATATGAATAAGTCAAGAATGGATTCGTATGGGAAGTTGGGAATTTGTAGAAAAAGGTTGATAAACAGTTATCACAACAAGTGTTTGTGCAATGGTGGCAAGTTGGGTATTTTTTCTTTCCATTTAATGTGGTTAAATTTAGGCTTAAATCATAAGGATATGCACCTCCTAAGTACATTAGGACGGTTGACTACATGGAAAAGAGTGTCTGAGAAGAAGGTGCAAGGCCTTGGAACAACTATAGCAAATGTTTTTTTCGTTAAATTGAGCTATATTTTTAGTGTATGAAATCACCTTGTAGTTTTTCTTCCTAAAGACACTAGATTAAGTGCCTAACACTCTTGGTTAGATCTATGAGTTTGATTCTTCTTCCTTTCTATTGTAGCCACACCTATTTATCTAAATCAATATGCTCATCGATCTTTTTGAAACTTAAAATATAGTGTTAGTAAAAAGGGCTTCTTGATTCATCGAAATTTGTGTATAGAGATGTTATGATTGATTATTTAAATGAATATTACCAATCTTCTCAAAACTATATTCTCATGGTTAAATGCTACCCTTGATAGGCATTGTGAGCAAATCTTAGCATGTTTTCATAATATTAGCATGTTTTCATTAATTGTTTTGTGTGGCATTAATATGGGATAAAATATTATTGTAGTTTGATTTTGAGTTTTAACTTGGTTTTTTTTATAGTGGTGGTGATTAGATGAAATTTCATTTCTAACCATTTATATTATTGTAATTAGTTGAGAGTTTATCTCCAACTAATAAATAGCTTGTTGAGATATGTTCTTTATTAAAAAAGTGTGTTAGTTATGAATGCAAAAGCTATATAAACTTGTTTTTCTTCGGTAAAAACTAGTGAGAGATTATTATTCACACACATCGAATGTTTTAGATCCACATCACTAGTATTAGAACATTCCCTTTTATTTAGTCCTTATTTCTCTTTCTAGTCCTCATTGGACTTGAGTTTCAAGTAGCTCTAATTCATTGCTAGATTTAGGTTTCAAACAATGCACTCCACAAAATTGATCGAGTTTCGGTGTAGAAGTTGGTAGAACCAACTCCTAGAGCAGTAAGAACCTTACTTATTTCTCCATGGAGAGCTAATATTTTCAACTCAATTTCTTTGGTTACATCCTTGAACTAACTAATAAGAACTTGAATATTAGTTATGTTGATGGTTCTCAACAAAACTAATTTATAAGTAGTTGACATGACCATTGTCTCTAGAATTAGATGTAGCTTTTAGAAGACTTGGATCCACTCCATTATTTGATCTCACCGAACGAAGAGGTTTCTTACATATTTGTTGTATGACAACCATCAAACTGACAATTGTATCAATTCTCTACCAAAAACGATTTCAATGAATCGATAGAATGAAAACATTATAAAATGTTGTTTGTAATCTATGATTTCCCTTGAGAAATTTGATTTGAGGTTAATCTATTTGGACTGATCCTTCTCAACGATATCCTTCCATTCATAATATCATATGGGAACTGATCGTGGTGAGTTAATTGTGGCTATATTTGAATATCATGATATAATTATGATTTGTCATAAACTCAATGATTCATGGAGCTGGTAAGTCTGGTGTTGGCATTAACAAAAGTTTGTAGTTGTTTCAATTTGAAAGTGCTTGGTCAAAGGCTCCCACTGTGGTGACTTGGAACTAATGTTGGTTTAACTCATCCTATGAATATCAATAGTGATCTCCTATGAATCCAACTATGGCCTCTTCATACAAAAATGATACAAAACATATCTTCTCTCATTAGAAAGCGAGTCTCAAATTTCCTTAAGAGACATTGAATTGCTGCAAATTTGGTATGAGAAAAATCAAAATGTTGCAATAGAAGTTTGGTAGATGATTTTTGCATTGATTACAAAGTTTGGTACATGGTCCCTTCTATTAATGTGGAATGAAACTAGAACTCTTTGATGATCTACATGGCCTCCTCACACATGTTTTCTCCTCTTGCAGAGGCAAAGTCATTTCGGTAGGCCCTCCATGAAGGCACTCACATTCCTCTTTTCCAAAACATAGTTTCTTTATGTCAACAATATTACTATCACCCTCTATGTATGCATATCACATGTGTTTTAATGTTGATTTTTTCAAAAGGGTCCCTTATACCACTTATCTTTTGAATTTTATTTAGTGCTCATATATTTTTAAAGAGGATTAGTGTGTGTTGAAATAAAAGAGGTGAAATCATTTTGGAAGGAATATTATTTTAAAGGAGGTTTCCATCTATTATTGAGAAGGCCCTTATCTTTTATGGGTGAGCCCATTATGCATCAAAGATGACAACTACATGATCCATGACTTATGCTTTCCAAAAGGTTAGAGGAATGTGCCAACGCCATTGCCTCATTAGTTAATAAGTTTAATGATATTTTGATCTACAAGCCTTTTCTCAACATGCCAAATGTGAGGTTCATATTTATAATGGATCCCACAATCCAAAAATGATTCACAACTAGATCCCACAATACATAAGCGCTTCACAACTGGATCCTCAAATTAGACACCTGGTTCAATTATAATTAAATTCCTAAAGATGAGAATGATCCATTCACTAAATTGATGCTTACAATTCTTGTTAAATGGCTTATTGTAGAATGCAAAACAAGTAAAAATCCACTCACCACTTAAACTGGGCTTGTGGAAGCTCTTAGTCTCCCAATTTATCTTTCTAGTTATAAACAAGATATGAATGTCAAGTGGATTTGCTTGCACCAAGGATTCAACATGCATGTGAACGAATCCATCCACTAGTTCAACTGATTGTGTATTCTTATCAGTATTGATGATCCAATGAACAAATCTATCCTCCAATTTAAAAGTAGATTGTAGGAACACGTAAATAGTGAGTTGAAGTATGTGGAAATCACCACCTTTGATGCCATGTACAACCAAGCACAATTGGCCAAGGAGAAGTTTTTATACCAACACAAAAATCAAGAGAATTCACTTTCATCCATCATTTCTACATCTGCACCTTCAATTCTTGCACTTCTTGCTATTGCAAATTCATCATTTTTTTCACAATATTCTCCTCCTCCTTTTGATAAGTTTTGTTAGCATTGTAAGAAACAAGGACATGATAAGTTTGAATGTTTCAAATTGAATAAGAAAACTTTGATTATACAATCTCCTAACGATGAAGACAATGATGCTCCCATTGAGGTTTATGGTGAACGTACGACCTATGAAGAGTTAAGGGGACTCAATAAAGTCACCTTATTGTAGCACTACAGTCTTTCAAAAGCTTGAGATAATTTATTTATCAGACTTTCACATCTCTCCTATGACTTCCTCACTACTTGTATCCTCAATAATATCTCACAAGAGAATTTTATTGAAAATTCCATCATCGACAAGTTGCAGTTGCCACCAGACCCTCATCCTCATCCTTATGCACTTGGATCAAAGAATAATGGTTCTTGTTCACAAATCATGCACATATGCTTTGTCTCTTTTGATTTTGGTCCTAAATTTGTGGATACAGTCACTTGTGATGTGAGTGATTTGGATTGTTGTGGTTTGTTTCTTAGATAGCCCCATAAATATGATTGAAAAGTACAATATGATGCATTGAATAATTGCTACATACTACATAAAGTTAACACAAATGATTTCATTTTTGGTACACTTGAACTCCAAAATCATGGTGTTAATTTATTTCATAAACATTGTTTAACCTTCATTTGTCATCATTATATATGTCATTACAGAACCGATGAGCGCCATTACATATATAATGAGAATATAGAGAAGTAAGAACCCCAGATAGTTAGATAAGGGGAAGTGGGAGACAAAATACTCCACCAATAGCGTCTTTACTGAGAGAAATAAGAGGAAATCAACGACGATGACATGCACCTAATTACATATCTAGAGTTCCTGACGATTATTTACTGAGAGAATGACTTTCGGTGAACTCCTCATAAGATTATAGATTTGCTCATTATTTGTGGAAAACATAGTGTAATTAAGTTCAACTCATCTAAATTTATATAATAAATATTTCAAATGTTGAGCTTTAATGTACATTACAGTTGATAAAAATGAAACTTATATTATCATCCTAGGAAAACCCGACCTTAACAATATGTACATGACATCATAACAAATGCATCTATTGTAAGTAATGTGCTATGCTCCACATAGTGCCATCACTTAGTTTTACATAACTCATATTATCACATAGTTGTAATTTTTTCTCGCCTCATGCTCTAAATTCCCACATCATACAATGCAACTTTTGGAGAGAGAAAAGTGTGTTCTGCCAATGCCCCAATTTTTTACATTAAACAAACTAGGAAACTTTTTTAGAGATAAAATTGTAAGCCTAAATAAGAAATAAATAATGTTTAAAATTTTCAAGGCAATGATGAGAAAGACAAAGGCATGGATACAACACTTCATCAAAGCTTCATGTCTTGGTTCAATTATCATTGTTTGGGCATCCCATATGTTTGCGTATTGAGGACATTTGAGAAGAAAAATCCACATCTTTTCACTTACACTATAAATGAGTACCTTTATCACTTGCGATTGTCTATTAACTATAAAGTGCACATTATCCCCAACTCCTATGCAATGCATAAATAGTTTGTTGTTTCCTAGTTTTCCATAGATTACCAATTCAATAATCTCACAAATAGCTAGAGGCATTCTTGCAATCTCTTCCCATCATGATGATAAAGAAGAAGACAAGAAGGAGAAGAAACCCACCTCCACCTCCTTATTTTCCTTCTCCAAGTGCCATATAATGAATTCAACCAAAAGATTCCCCAAAAATATGGCATCTATCAATAGAATTTGTGACCCATGGGATAACAAGCGATAACTTATGTTTTCTTAGCCAAATCTTTAAAGGTTTAAAAAAATAAAGTCTTATTTATCATATCAAAACCAATAATGACTCCTTTAGGCTCCCCAAAATCATGTAGAGTGTCAAAATAGTCATTGTAGTAAACCATGTCTTACGGATCCATTCCTTCCTTGTCATCCATGATGCTTATTAGTGCTACATCATCTAGAAATTGTCCTTCAATACTCAACATTTTATCAATGAGTCATAAAGTTGGACTATGAGTGCATTGCTAGTTCTTAGAACATCGATCACTATGGTTTTGTATGTCCCTTGTTTGTAGTGTTGATGTTATGTAGAATTAGCAATGTGTTCTCACATTGGCCTTGGTGTCATGAATGTGAGAATTTTTGTTGGCACTCACATTGCATTTTTTGTTTTTGGTGAAAACCCCTTTGGATTGGTGGTGGGGCTGTACACCCACATGTGTGATTAAACAATTCTAATTTAATGTTGATTTTAGAAGGGGTTCCTAAACTCACTCATTAGACTCCTATAAGAGGAGAGACAATGTGAGAAGACACTTGGAGATCTCATTGTGACATTATGGAGTTGGCATAAGTGAGTGGGCACTTGAGCCAAGGCGATTGGGAGGCAAATTTTTCACAAGGAAATTCTGCACTTTGGAAAATATGGCCTAGGGTTCTTGGACTTTCTTTCTCTTTCATTTTTCAGCATAGGAGGACAAATGGACGTGGGAGGACAGTCACACGTGTGACAAAAGGAAGATAGAGAAGGTCGCACATGTGGTATGACCAGAACATGCCACACATGTGAATATGTCGCACATTTGAATAGACCACACATGTGAACAGGCCACACGTGTGAAGGCACACATGACATCAATAGTCATATGACTGGCATTGGCAGACTGTACAACAACAAATTTGTAAGTAGGGTTTTTCCGAAATGTTTTTGAATTTGTAATTTTTGAGAGGACTAGTTTTTGTCCTCAGATTTGCTGGTTTGGTGATTTGCTGAGAGGGTTGGTTTTGCCATTAGTTATTCTAAATCTGAAAAGTTTGTAGAACAAAAATTTATGTCTCATGTGTATGGATGATTTCTCTCCGATCTTTGTGTTTTCGATGTAATTTTCTGTCATAATTTCAGTGTAAAATTATTTAGTGATAACATCCCTAGGGTTTACTGTTTGAAGACACTTGGAAGTAATTTTCATATATGAAATTGAATGCATTGAATTGCACTTGAAAAACTGATCTAGATTATTTTGAGAATGACATGAAGGAAACAATATCACATAGATATAACAAGGAGATACATTGATATATTGCAAGGAACATAGTAATACAATAAAACTCAGATTCTATTAATGACTATATGGAATACAAAAGACTGTAAAATGAAAAACACACAATCTAGCTAGAATGGTGGTAGCTTATCTCTAAAGAGAGATGTGTTAGCTACTCTCATTCACAAGAATCTAATTACAATGAGTCTCCAAAGGCCTTTTTAACATAAAGAATAAATGAGAAAACCCTAAACATCCAAAACCCTAACCGCAGAAGATGAAACACCAAAAGTTTTATGGGCCCCGATGGGGGTAGTTGATACATCAACTTTCCAAGGGCGCAAATTTTGCATACGATCTATGTTAGGGTGCTCAGTACCCTGTTAGAAAGGTCTAGCCGAGGAGTACACATTATGAATAGACCAATAATCCCAATAGGGATTTACAAGGTGCTGGCAAGTAAAAAAACGTCGTTTAGGGCCTTAAAACGACCTCGAAAGTTTGGGACCCAAAAAACTACCAAGATGGAAACTATAATTTGAGCCAGTGGAATAGGTGTGATCCAGAATTGGATCTTGGGACCAAAATGGGTCTAGGAATGCCTAAAAAATCAAAGTGCTCAGAATGGCTTCAAAACAGACATGTGCGTAGGCCTCGTCGATATGAACCCAACTCAACTCGAACGGGATCAAACAGACACTGTATGCGAAAGATATCATGGTCTGTTCATTTCGTCAAACATGCAAAAAAATATGCTGACTCTACAGTCCGTATTGTCCATACAATGTTGACGTGGCATCTGACTGTATAGACTGTACGGTCATATAACTGATGTGGCAGGGTATAGTGGCACTGACTGGGCAGGTACAGGTGGATGAATCAGAGTGTGACACATGGCACCACTACAAGGGTGACATGTGGCACAGGCTAACGTGGCCAGGTCTGTATGACACATGGTAATGGGTTGACATGGCAGGTACATGGCTGACTGGACAGACAAGTGGGGAAATTATTTTCTGACATGTGGTTGTTAGCTGGAYGAATAACATGGTGCTACATGGCCTAGTCTYKGGTTGCCACGTGGCACCCATTTATTGGTTGGTTATATTGGMAAAATTATGGAGTTAACAGGAATTGACCTCGTGACCTATGGTACGGGTGATGAGCGGTTTGGCAGGGCTRGGATAGCTAKCCCGCTTGTGGTGGTCCTTGTTTACTATGGTATAAAACATTTATTTAAAGTGTTATATGTATTATATTCGGGCRGAAAAGGGTTGGGGCCTAACCCCAACCCTCAACACATATGACCTCACCATATGCCTTGCTATTTCACATGGGAAACGTTATACAAGTGTTAGCCCTCGGTGCTTGTAATATGATCGATCCATATTCCCTTATGGTTCAACCTTMGTGCGGATAATAGATGGAKTCTAGCTCCCGATCCCGTGGGATATGTATATGACTGTTGCTTATTGTTTGTTGGCGYGGATTAGGGGTTAGCCCCGGTAGGTCGGGCTAGCCCGCCGAACAGGGGCGTAACCATGGCTGAAACGATGAGGGAGCTATCTGTTAAGGGGCACATGGAGGCTAKAACTAGGCCACATGGCCATATCTGTGACCAGGGGTCGGGGCTTAMGGGCTAGACCAACGCGCTAGATTATCCCAAGGCCACATGGAGGCGCTCCATAGGACAAGGAGCTTGTGAGAAAAAGGGGTTCTTCCCTAATTATTTGCAAAAAGTGGGTTTTATAACTACAGTATATGATTTTTAATGGATTTTTCAGCAGTTTTGGGAGATTTAGCCCATTTTTGGGGATCTTGGGCCCTTTTTTAGGCCATATCTTGGGGAGAAGTTGGGAGGTTGTTACCCAGTTCTAGTCTATATAAACCAGAGTTTCTTGGATCCATGGGAAATAGGTTAAGAACATGAAAATGTTGAAGGATTGTTGAGCCAAAGCCATTTTATGCAGGGAAGCCATTGAGGAGATCACCTTTGCGGGCCATTTCTGGGAGCTCCGTTCATCCATTTTCAGTGCCGTCAGTTTTGTTGGGTTCTTGAGATCTGGTAAAACATGACCAAATTAGTTTGTAGTCCTTTTGGCATTGTTATGATGTACTTTTAAATCTTTGAACATAAATAAGAAAGTCTCACCCACTGAGACAAAGGCCCAGAGACGTAGGCAAGATTACTGAACTCCGTTATCACTTTGGTGTTTATGGTTTGCTGTTTGTTCATACTTATTTCCAGATATGTATATTTATTAATGGCTGCTATGTTTCCTCATTATTTCTTCCTCTTTCATTAATTTCCTAATGGTAAAATAACTCAACCATTGTCGTTAAAAGATCTTTTTGGATCAAGTGGTATTAGAGCTAGTTGACGGTTGGTTATTGAGTTTGCATGATTACCAGGGAAAAGTTGAATTATGGTGAAGGGGAGCTTTTTGAAGAGAATCCATTGATTGGCTTGAGAAAGAGAACTTCTCAAAGTGAGAATATGGAATCGAAAGAGGGACTTTCTCATGATGAGAAAGAGTTTTGAAAAACTTTCTTCACCATGTTAGAGATGATGAAGGTTTTGTATGATGATTTCTTGGAATGGAAGAGACCAAATCTAGGTGAATCGTCAAAGGTAAAAAGTGAAGAAGGAGAGGATCCTCCTCAAATTCCTCCTTCACCTCCTTCTTCTCCATTAACTTCTTCTTCTTCTTCAAGTTCAAGTTCTAAATCCACTACAAGAAAACATGTCCATAAACATAAACAAGAAATGTCTTTACTTAAACTTGATGTAAAGTTTGAATTACCCATGTATGATGGTGAAGTCAATGCAAAGATACTTGATAACTGGGTCAGACAGATGGAGCTTTATTTCATTGTGCAAGAAATCAAGGATGAGGCAACTCAAATCAAGTTGGCATCGCTTGGACTTGAAGGCACAACAGTCATCTGGTGGCAAAGCAAGTTGCAAAATGGCACGCAACAAGTTGGTAATGTATTTCCATCATGGCAAGTTTTTGTTTCTGCACTTAGGAAGCAATTCTATCCTTTGGGTTATAAAGAAAAGGCTTTAATTGAATGACAAAGTCTTAAACTAAGAAAAGGACAAACAATGCAAGAATACACTGATGGATTTTGTAAAATTGTATTGATGTTAGATATTCCCTTACATACCCAAGAAACTCTTATGAAGTATATAGGAGGTTTACCTGCACATATTCGCAACACTGTATTTATGTTTGGACCTACTAATCTTGATGAGGTTTCCATTCAAGCAACATACATTGAAGTAGGGAAAACAGGGGTTGGTGTATCAGGGGAATCGTCTTCGAGGAAAGAGGACAAAAGGAAGTGGAATGGAAAGAAAGAAAATTCAGTGGCCAAAAAGGAAGAGAAGCCATTTTGCAAGCATTGCAAGAAAGAGGGGCATGATGAGGACCATTTCTAGAAATTGCATCCCGAGAAGAGGCCAAAGTGGTTCAAAGAGAGGAAAGACATGCAAACAGTTGCAGTAGCAACACGACCAACGGACTTGGGATCAGATTTGAGTGATGAATCTAAAGTCTCATTGATTGGTTTGGTAGGTAAAATTGGTGATGGATTTGATGCTAGAAGTAAATTATTTCACACAAGGGTCATAATGAGGCATACTAAGGTCGACACATTGATATATGGTGGATCTCAATCTAACTTGATTTTAGAAGAATTGGTTAAAAAATTGGGATTAAACACTCATATGCATCATAAGCCTTACACACTTAAATGGATAAGCAACAATAATCAATTGCACATAACAAAGCAATGCACATTAAAGTTTGCAATTTCATCTAATTTTGTGCACGAGGTAACATGTGATGTGGTGCCACTCAATGAATGTGGAATGGTCTTAGGCAGTCCTTACTTGTATGATCGTAAAGCAATCATCTACAGGGAAAAGAATCAATATCACTTAATCAAAGTAGACAAAGAATATGTTGTGCATGCTCATCATTTTAAAGCAAATCAATCTCTTCAAACAATGGAACAATTAAGAAAGGTGGCTCATGCAAGAAACACACCTATAATTGTTTCAAATCAAGTAATTGATCTTAATCAAGAACATGAGATGATTGTAGAATGGAAGATCAAT
>ML859017.1:36198-46724 GCA_009831015.1 Picea engelmannii | reverse complement strand
ATCCTTTTATGTGTTCAACATATCTGAGGTTGGAGATACTAAAATGTGTTGCGAAATCGTCAAATTTGTTGACGTTTTTCAACATGAACTCCCCTATTTTCCAAGGCATAGGAATGAACTGTTTTTTTTTTCTTCCTTTGGAATAGATGGAACCAGTAGCTGTATTGACGTGCTTCTTCTGCAATAAAAATTATTTCCGTAATGTGACATGGAAGGAGAGCAGGTTGATCCCTGGAGCCAAAAATTCTTATGACAGTGTAATTATCCAAATGTTGGATTGTTCCCTTTTTGTCCAAAAAATTAGTTGCCTGTTCAAATAAGCAGGGAGCATTTTCTCCTAACAAGAAAAGTTTGAAAACAGACAGGAAGCCATTAAAAACCTCATAAAAATAGTGGGAAGCCTTATGCTTCCACAAGGCCTGGTACCAGAACGTTACTGGGTGGAAATCACAGTTGACATTCTTGGACAGAGACAGTTGCGGAAATCGATAGGAATGTGTTATTGCAAAAACTAAATAGGATGACATACAAAATTTCTTTCCCCTTTTGTAGCTTGACAATTGGGTAGAGATTTCATAAGAAATTATCCTTCCCCAATAAAAAAATGTCTTATTCGTTGACTGTGAAATACAAAATGTAAAGATCCATGTGAGAAACAGTAGTTGTGGATTCATGTCCCGTTATTCTTGTAAACAGCCAGGGAATTTCACGAAAAGGATTTTTAAATGAACTAACCTGCATGCTTGTAATATCTTCAGGAACTAGATCCAGGTTTTCCAAAAAAAGGGGCAAGAGGTCCAATCCGTTATTATGCTTTGCTAGGAACTGTTTGCAATCTTCTCCTTTGAACGTCAATGTTGGCTCGGGCAATTTCAGCATCTGCCGGAAGAGCTTAGGCGACAAAGAAGTAGAAGAGCGGTCGTGCAGTGGAATAATTCTTTTCTCTGCAATAAATTTATCGCCGCACCAAGAGACCAAGTCCTTACAGTCAAAAACCTCAGGGACACAGCCTGCATCAGCAATCCCGAAGGTCCAAATCAATTGGTTCTCTGCGGCAGAGGTTGAGTAATAAGAAAATTCCCTTGACTAGTGGAAGTTCTGGTCGTGATGGTCGAAGATGTTCACTGTATCTCCATAGAACTGGTGCGGAACTGATGCCATAGGTTTATGAGAAGGTTTCTTTGTTGCATATGATGGTTTAAATGAACAGTCACAACGAATAATGTAACTTTTTGCTAAATCTTGGTTAAATTCTTATGAATGGGAAAGCTCCTCGAGCCTTTCGTTGATTAATGACAATCAGTATTGGTGATGCATGATGAACTGTTAGGAGTAAAGTTTATTTATTGCATATTTATAAATGCGAAGGTGGAAGGTACGACGAAGAGCAATTTCAGAATGGAGGTTTCTTGAACGTGCGAAATCCACGCGATGTGAAAGGGATTTCATGATTTTGAAATGAACACTCAGAAGGGACAATATAATATCCCCGCAAATTTTGGTTTAATGCGCATGAATACGAGATTTCCTTGGCCCTTTCGCCCATCAATGACAATATATATGGTTTCTGCATGATGGCCTGTTAGAATTAAATGTCAGTAATTCCATATTTAGAAACAAGATATGTCTATATATATATATATAAAACTTTATATTTGATTTTATTGTAGAGAAGTGCGAAGGTGACGGAGACGACGGAGAGAAAGGAAAGAATGGCAAGTTCTAAAAAGAGGTTGGACGTAATTCAAAAAAGCGTTACGGGGATAGTCAGGAAGAGATCATGAAGTGGGAGTTCAGCGACCGGTTTGTATATTTGCGGAATTTCGGCAAAATGGCTAAGTATGGAATAGGGAAATTCCTAATTGCATGCGTAGCAATAAGATCTTATATATAATTTCCAATTGCTAATTCCAAAAGGATGCCGGCACAGGAAACAACGACTACGAACTGAATGTTTCTTCAACCCGGCAAAGGGACGATTCCCTAAAGAAATTTGAAAAAATGGCGAAGTATGGAAAGTGGATAGATGGGCTTCAAAACGGGTTGATAATAGTTCCAGTAAATATGTGAGGAAGCAGTGGTTAAATTGTATTTCTCGAAAGTTTTCAGTGCAAAAAATGTGCATCACGGAAAAGTGCATGATAGGTGGACCGTAATACGGAAAAGGGTAAAATTTCATGTTTCAGAATTTTTGAGTGCAAAATGTGTAAAACGGAAGAGATCATGAAAAGGGCATGATAGGTCGACCGTAATACGGAAAAGGGCATGATCTAAGAATGATTGCAAATTTGTATATAGCAGAGCTACGAATGTTGTTTGGAGGTCTTGGAAAAGTAGAGATGCAATGTTGATGCAGCCAGCGGGGTCCTCCTATCAATTTCTATATGGCGGAACTCTGGGTGGAAATTGTGGGATAGGGAACAATAGAGGGTCAATTTAAAGAAAGGGGAAGCGGTGGTTGGAAACACATGAATTGGGAAAATAGAAAGGCGGAAGACATTTTTCGTAAGGGCGAATTGGTTTCAAAGAAGCCCCATTGTTGCAAAATCATGATCTACTAGTTATCAAGAAATGTGTTATTGAAGATTACATTTTATTGCAACCTACGCGTGTCGTTATGTTCTTGATACATTATTCCATGACTGTAACATACCAACTAAAGTAGTGAACTTTGTCTTGTACTAACTAGAATTAAAACTTAATAATTGCATCTCTAGAAACAAGAAGAACAATTTTCCTGGAACATTTTACATTGGTATTAGTAAGCAAAAGATCGAAGAAGTACGAGAGCACCGAAGTATGGCAATTAGAACATGCGTGAAACCCAGAAAAGTGGCAGAGATGAAGAGTCCAAGGCCAAAATTTTGTAATAGAAAATCCATTTAAAAAAATAAGAAAAGTAGTAAGTACTGTACATCTATGCTTAGAAATTGGATCCAGTTCTTCGGTTGAAAACATTGAAGGTATCTGCGACAAACAAAGGCATGGGTTCCGCAGTATGCAAGATCCTTGGAGTTTTCTCCTCGATTAATCATTCTCTACTGAAATTGATATTTTTCAGAAGCTCCTGAGGAAGAAGACGAAAATGGTTGCAGGGCAAGTGGAATAGCCCTTAGTTGAAATCGGCTCTTCATAGTGGAAAAAAATTCAGTAGTACAGCTTGCACGTGCAATCACAAAGGCCCAAATTAGTCCATTATGGGCAAAAGGAGATGACTAGTAGGAAAATGCGTTGCAACAGCGAAACTTTTGCACCTGATACCTAGAAATGTTAAACAACATTTTTTTTGCTTGAAATATATCTCTGGAAACATCAACATATGATTTCTTTACAGTCAAACTCTTCCTCCCAAAACAGACTAATTTGGAACTCTGGAATTCCTACTTTGGTAGTGCAAAGTGGCTATTGCGTTCACTGTCCGTTTTTTTTTTTCTGAAACTCCTTTTGGTGTTGTCATGACTGCGATCACCAAGACAGGAAGGTCCGTTTGTTATGGTTCATTTCAATTTGGGCCCAGGAGTGGGAATATTTTTTGCATTTCCATCATCCATTGTCGTATCATCGTCCATCAGATCATCTTCTTCTGGCTTGGAATTCATGGAATAAAGTTTTGCGACAGGCATGACTGCAAGTGGGAAGGTTCTCTGAGCAGCCAAGGTTGGCATCGAATTTTTTGGCTTGAAATATATCTCTCGGTGTACCAAGGGTCCATCTTGTTTTTTTCTCGTGGTCGGAGAAAGATGAATAGTAAGAATATGCCCTAGAATAGTGGAACCTGTGGCCATTATGCCCCAATGTGTTGACTATGTGTGGAGAGAACTACCGCCAGAAGTTATTAAGAATTTCCATTTGCGAGAGACAATGTTTCAAATGAAAATCGGGGAGGGATAATATAAGCCTCCACAAAGTCTGGTTTAATGTGTATCAGTGGAATATCTCCTCGAGCCTTTCGTTGATCAATGACAATTTCCAGGGGTCATGTGGAATGAGATGTGACCATCACAGCTCACTAATTGCACAATTAGAAAAAAATGCGAAGGTGGTGGTGACGGCGTAAAAACATTAAGAATCAGAAATTTCTTAAAAGCACCAACTCGTCAGCGGACAAAAAAAAAAATATTGTGTCTCCTTTGAAATGAATGCTTGGAAAGGATAACATGCTTGTGCGCAAATCTTAGTTTAATTCGTACTAATGACAATCTTCTCTGAAATTCCGGACATTAATGACAACTGTAACGGCTGCTGCAGGATAGCTACTAGCATTAAAGCTTAATTATTGCATATGGAAAGAGGTCAGGCGGGTTACAACAGAAAAAACGGAAGAAGATATACCCAAGAGACGTGAAGACCGGATGGTTCTCTACCTGGCAGACGGGTTCTCGGCCTGGCGAGCTGAAAATTGAGCCTCTATTGTTCTGTGTCCGACAAATAGCACCTACACTTCCATGAGATACAAAATGGTAGGCGGAGTTGCGGGTTGGTTGGTTCAACATTGTTGGTTGGTTGGCTAAACATGTATTTTTATAAAGTATGGACATCAGATTGTATAGAACATATCTAAATTCGTGATTCCATACTTGGGCACTTTTTGTTTCGCGTGTTTGCGGCCTGGCAGGATGAAAATTGAGTATCTATTGTTCTGTGCCCTACAAATAGCACCGACAGTTCCACGATATAAAAATTAACAACGGGAGTTGCAGAGATGAGTTTCTATATAAAGTATAGACATGATATTTTATACATCATATGTGGATCGCTTATTCCATACTTAGGCACTTTTTTGATCGCGGGTTCGCGGCCTAGCGGGCTAAAAAAATACTGAATATTGTTCTATGTCCTACAAATAGCACGCAGATTTCCGCGATATACAAATTGATAGCACGACCTACGGGTTTCTTGTATTAAAATTGCATTTGTATTGTTCTAGAACATATGTGGATTCTTCGTTCCCTGTAATACAAATAGCAACCACATTTTCGCGATATACAAATTGAGAGGAGGACCTATGGGTTGCTTGACTGAACATTGTATTTGTATTGTTCTAGAACATATGTAGACTCCTCATTCCATACTTGGGCACTTTTTGGATCGTGGGTTCGCGGCTTGGCGCGCTAAAAATTAAGTATATATTGTTCTGTGTCCTACAAATAGCACCACACTTCCGCGATATACAAATTTACAAGCGAGATTCTGGACATAGTATCTATATAAAGTATGGAATGAGATTTTATACAGCATATGCGGATTCCTCATTCCATACTTCACAGTTTTTGGATCCTGGATTCGCGGCCTGGTAGGCCGAAAATAGAGTCTCTATTGTTCCGTCTCCTACAAATAGCACCCAGATTTCTGCGATATACAAATTGACGGTGGGAGTTGCGGAGACGAGTCTCTATATAAATTATCGACATGAGATTTTATAGAGCATATGTGGATCCGTGTTTCCATATTTAGGCAGTTTTTTGATCGCGGGTTTGCAGTATGGCAGGTCAAAAAAAGAGTATCTATTGTTCCCTGTCCTACAAATAGCACTGAGATTTACGCGACATACAAATTGACAGGAGTCACCACGAGCTTCTTGGCTGAGCATTGCATTTGTTTTGTTCTAGAACATATGCGCATCCCTCATTCCATACTTGGGCACTTTTTTGGATCACGGGTTCGCAGGCGGGCGGGCTGAAAATTAAGTATCTACTGTTCTGTATCCTACAAATAGCACCCACACTTCCGTGATATACAAATTGACACGCGAACCTATGGACATAATCTGTATATAAAATATGGAATGATGTTTTACACAGCATATGCGGATCACTAATTTCATACTTGGTCCTCTATTGTTTCGTGTTGTACAAATACATTGTTCTACAACATATGCATACCTACAGGTTGCTTGGCTGAACTTTGCATTTGTATTGTTGTAGAACATATGCGGAGTCCTCATTCCATCCTTGGGCACTTTTTGGATTGCGGGTTGGCGGCCTGAAAATTAAGTATCTATTGTTTCATGTTCTACAAATAGCACATAGACTTCCGCGATATACAAATTTACAAACCGGCTTGTAAATATGTGGATTCATGATTCCATACTTAGGCAGTTTTTGGATCATGGGTTCGTGGCCTGGGCAGCCGAAAATAGTGTCTATTGTTCCTTATGCTACAAATAGCACCCAGATTTCCGTGACATACAAATTGACAGGAGGAGCTGCGGGTTGCTTGGATGAACGGTGCATTTGTATTCTTCTAGAACATATGTTTATCCCTCATTCCATAGATGGGCATTTTTTGGATCACGGGTTCGCAGCCAGGTGGGTTGAAAATTAAGTATGCAGAACCCTCATTGCATACTCACAAGTGGACTCGGGTTGCTTAATTGAACATTGGACTTTTATTGCCCCGTAGCGATTCCGTATCAATTTCATAATTATCATTTTTTTTCTATCGGGGGCTCTGGGGTTGGCGGGTTGGAAATTGGGCCTCTATTGTTCCCTGCTATACAAACACATTGTTCTAGAACATATGCGGATCCCTCATTCCATACATGAGCACTTTTTGGATCACGGATTCGTGACCTAGAGGGCTTAAAATTAAGTATCTATTGTTCTGTGTTCTACAAATAGCATCTTCACTTCCGTGATATACAAATTGACAAGCGGACTTGTGGACATAGTCTCTATATTAACTATGGAATGAGATTTTATACAGCATATGCAGATTCCTCATTCCATACTTGGGCAGTTTTTGGATCGTAGGTTGGTGGCCTGGCAAGTTGAAAATAGAGTCTCTATTGTTCCCTCTCCTACATATACCACCCAGGCTTTTGCAATATAGAAATTGCCAGGAGGACTCACGTTGGTTGCCTGAACATTGCACTTTTAGGTCGTTTTTGGTTGTCGGGTTCACGGCCAGGCGGGCCGAAAATAGATTCTCCATTGTTCCCTCCGCTACAAATAACATCCAGACTTCCGCCATATAAAAATTGACAAGAGGACTCGGGCTGGTTCGTTGAACATTGCACTTTTATTGTCCCATAACAATTCTGTATGTATTTCATATTTAACGATCTTTTTTTATCAGGGGCTGTGGGGCTGGAGGAATGAAAAATGGGCCTCTTTTGTTCGGGTTCGCAGGATGAAAATTGGGACTTTATGGACTTGAGAGCTAGCGCATTAAATTATTAAAGGATGTTAAATCGCTTATTCTTAAAAGAATCAAGGAAAGAAAATAATTTTTTTTTTTAAATGCTATAACCGCAAGTATAACAAGGAACAATCTTAATTTTGAGGGCCTGTTGTTCATATGATAGAATAATTTCATTCTGCACACTAAATATTCGTTGATTTCAAATTATTCCAGGATATTAATATGACTAACTTCATCGAATAAGCAAAAATGCGAAAACAACGACCAATTTGTATTTTAAGAGCCTCTTGTTTGTATGTGAGGATAGTCGCAGTTTGGACACTATATATTCGTTGATTTCAAATTATTTCAGAATAATAGTTTTACCAAGTTCATCGATCAAGGAAATCTGCTAAAGCAAGTGACAGTACAGTTGTGTCACAACACCATAGAAATTACCAGGCGGATCTGCGTCCCAGCTGACTAAAAAAAAACAATTATACTGTTCGGTGTCCTCCAAAGAACAACTGGAGTTCTAGGGTATACAAATTGATAGACAAAGAAGATAACCAAGAACCAACCATACTTTAAACAGTCCACGAGCAAGTTCCCAGAAGGTTCCATAGAGCAGAACCCATCGACCTTTGCACCAAACAATTTGATATACAAATAAAAGACGTCACCGCATTTGTTTTCTGTTGAAACTAACTTTCATCTGGATGTTGAACAAATATCACAGAGAGACATGAGGTATTTTCGTTTCCTCTCAAATTTTCATATAAAAAAAAAATTCCATGTTTAGCTGATATGCAAAATTGCATTGTCCTCATTTAAGGTGAATTTTCTTTGTATCTGAAGTTGTCGTAGCATGTAGACACTGCTTGCCTTTTTCTGTAGATATGTTTCATACGACAACTCTGCCAACTCAAGAAGCACATTTTGTAACAACGGCTTCCTGATCGTACAATGCACGGTTGTGTTTCCCATGGTTCGAATAACACCACTGAGGAAATGTCCATAAATATATGGACATTTTTCACCACATCGTAGACAATCAATCGTATCATCAGTTATCAAAGCGGAGGCAGAGGCAGCAGAATGGCATTTTGCACAAATAGGCTCAAAGGGGGTCGAGTACACATTGGATGCAACTAAAAGACCTTCAACCTGGTAATGCGAGCAAAGGAATTAATACATTGAACAATATAATACACAACTGCATCCCACCCTCGCCTTTAAAACAAAACAAAAAAAATTAACAGCTGCAGAAATTTGTTGAAGGCTATTTCTATAAGCAAAGCGAGGATGATTTTGTAAATGTATACGCACAACAATTGTAGAGCTAGCTAGCTTCTCCAGATCCTTTAATGTATCTTCTCGCAACTCTGTTACAAACGTTGACTAGGTTTTCCGAAAGATCGTTTCTCTAACATCCTTCTTTTTTGTTATATTTTTGAACAACATAAGTGGAATATTCCCTCTATGCAATTGTTGTTCCATTAACAAAAACAAATCTGAATACGTATCGAACAATTGTAGCTGCAACATGGAATAATGAAATTTTTGTGTAACTTATTTGACATACATGCAAAAGTGAAAGTAAACAACAAAATTGAATATGAAAAGTGGTATGATTGCCTTCTCGTTGTCCGACTCTCCATCCTTTATATGGAGAATGTGTTGCGACCCAAATTTCCTGGCCAGTGTGATAGTAGCCCCAATCGTTCCCATTGGGTAAATATCAGTGCTCTGTGCAAGTTTCCTAATAGTCGATTCCGAGAGGAAGCAGTATTCTGAACAAATAGGAGCAATTTTTTCCACAATGCTTGTTTCGTTGACTGAAATAATTCGATCGCAATCACCATGGTCATATACTATTTTCAGCAATATATTAAAATTTGTAATGGATATCCCATTATGCGGCAATATCTTTTCTGCATGTTTCTGAACAAATTGAGGAGGAACAGTCAGTGTGACTGTCATCATGGCGTCCTTGTCTGTCATATCAGCACACATAATGGGTCTACTTTTGTTTGCCTTGTCCAAGTAGGTGGTATAGACAACCATTATGTCCCCGACGAACACCTGTCCAGTTTGGCAGTTGTTCAAGGCCTCTATTGACAGTACTTTAGATGTCATAACTCTAGACCTGAAGACATTTTTTGAACAGGAAAACTAAAGTGAATGGTAGTGTGCTACAAGTACATGCATACTTTTGATTAACTATGGAGCCATAGTTTCGCAACGACACCTCTTAGTCTGCGGAACATGAATCATGGTCGGCATCTCGCTCGTACTTGTTGATACTTCTTGTGAGTTGCAAACCATGTACTGCAGATGGAATCAACATATTCTCCATGCCATAGATGAATATATAGCCCGAGAAATTTTTCTAGTAAACATAGTAAGAGCACAACACATGCATCTTTACCTTTGGCCTTGTCGGTCCGCTAATGTCTGGGATGACTGACTGCTCATGGCCGTCACTAGTCCAACTTTTTCTGATGAAAACATTTGTAGATGGACATCAGGACTAAGCAAATATATGCATTCTATATTATATGCCCGCACCCAGTTTGTATATTTAATTTTTCGGCACACTGGGTATACCTTTTAGAATATTGTACCATAGAACCCTCTGCTATTTCACAGAAGAATTCATCTCCCTGTCCAAGCAACCTGTTTTTTCCAAGGCAGCAACGTGGAAGATGAAATCGACAGGAAGGCAAGTTGGTTTGAAAACAGACATGTAAAACAAAAAAGAAACAGGTCTATTTACCCGCCAAAGAGTCCTTCGTCTTGTCCAGCCATTATGTTTGTTTAAATGCAGCAATGCAGCGCAAACACAATGGACATTCACTAGCTTAGTATGCAGGAATAAACGTATGAAACCAAGAAAACTTACCATGTAGGAAGGCACGCAACTAGCTTAACACATATCTAGACCATAAATGAAATACAAAATAGCGCAATATGAAACAACAGTAAGAGCATGCACCTTTCTATATCCTCTTCAGCAGATGCAGTCGAGACTCTCTCCTTTTCTCCAGCTACTCTGTTTGTTTCAATTTGGGAACCCACAAAATTTAATGAACATCAATGGAAGTTGGTATTTAGCGGAGAACAAGCAATATGTACATAGAGAAAAAATGACTCAACGAATAGTCTACAAAGGCAGAAACATAAACCTTTGCGCTTCTCTATCCATGGCTGTAAACGTGTACAATTTTTTTCCCTGTCCAAAATATATTACAAGGCATAAAATATCACGCAACTGCATGGCCGCAGCTAAACGATTTCTTCTTTTCCCTGGGAATTTATCCACATATGCCCTCTAGCCATGTTCTTTATCCTCTACACAGACTGTTAAGGTCCTAACCCGCACATAGGTAGATCAATGTATT